>PVLA01007016.1:0-112575 GCA_004027455.1 Hydrochoerus hydrochaeris | reverse complement strand
GAAATATTACAGAATTTCAAGAAAAGAAGATAAACAGTAAGAAATCACTAGTTGATACATTACATATTGTTCTTTTAGAAATAGTTATTCAAGTTACAGAATTAAAGCACACAAAGTGGACACTCAAGCAGTGAGAGTGCAAACAGATCTGTTCAGCAATCCAACAAGAACCTAGAAATATGGTCATCAATCCCACACATCTAAACTTACACGCAGCTATATCTTTTATAGCGCTTCCTAAGAAATACAATATTTCAAAAGCTTACAGGGATTTTTTTAAACTATCAAATGTATTTTAAATAAAAATTTTTGACAGGAGAACATAGAAGAGTTGATGGACTTCTTCCAGGCTACTAAGCGGTACCACTTAAGTAAAAGGTTTGGCCACCGGGAGTACTTGGTCCAGAACCTGCAGTCCACAGAGACCCGTGTGCAGGGCATCCTGAACACCGTGGCCATGCAGCTGACCCACCTCATCCAGAAACATGAGAGGTAAGGCCCGAGGTCGCCTCCGACAGGGCTCTGCCGTGCATTCCCTGCCCAGGACCAGCTGGGGCCGGTCACTCACCGTAGGGGCGGCTGCTCTGGCTTCATTCTTTAATGGGATACCCCAGCTCCAAAGTTTTACACCTAGAATCCCAGCATCCAGGAGACTGAGGCAGGAGAATTGTGAGTTCAAGACCAGCCTGGGCTACATAGTGAGACCCTGTCTCGAAAACAAACCAATCAACCAGCGAAGCAACAAAATGGCAGCAGGTGGGCGTGGTCGGACATCAGGGTGACCCTGCGGCACCATGCAGCTGGAGCTGGTCTCAGCTTGCAGCCACCTGTGAGGTAGTTGTACACATCATAACAATCCTGGATTATTTTGCAGCAATTTCCCAATGGCACTTTCTGCCATGGTGAAGGCTGGTACTGACTGTGCCCCGGGAATGCCCACTGCTCTTGGGGCTGCTGTGCATGCTGGCTGTAGCATTTGCCTTTTGTATTAAATATAGAGCTACTGTGATTCTTGTCTGGGGTTCAATTGGTTTTCTTTTTTTAAGTTAAAAGGATTTTATATATATATATATTGGTATATCATAAACACATCATAATTGCACTCATCTTGGGGAAGGCACATATACACATTGCATCTTAATCCTTTTTCTTTGTTTCTTTTTTTTGGTCCTGGGAATCAAACTCAGGACCTTGCACTTGCCAGGCAGGCACTTGTGCCACAGAGCTGTATCCCCTGCCCAGTCATTTTTATTTCTCCTTCCCGTCTCAGCCCCCCTTTTGCTGCCCCTCCTCAGATTTCCTTCCTTTCACTACAGAGTCTATTTCCCTATTTCCTACCATCTCTTTTATTTTGCTTTTTAAATTACTTGCGTTTTGGAATGCTTGTAAAACGGAAAGCATGAAACATTTAACCTTTGCAATCTCATCTGTTTCACTTAGTCTCAAGACGCATCTTCTTCCTCTGAATGACTCGGATTCGAACTCCCTCCTGATGGTAGACACAGCTCTTTCTTTATCCCTCATCCGGTGACGGGCATCTAGGCTGCTCCCAAGACCTAGCTGTGATGAAGTGTGCTGCTGGGAGCATGTGTCCCCGTGATGTGATGACGTTAGCTCTTTTGGGAACTTACCCAGCAGCGGTATAGCTGGGTCCAGTGGAATTTCTGTTTTTATTTTGTGTGGAACCTCTAGACTGAGTTCCACAGTGGTTCTGCTAGTTCACATTTCCACCCACAATGTAGAAGGTCCCCGCTCCTCCCTGGGGTGTCAGCCATCCACTGGTGGTGGGAAGGCAGGGTTCTTCCAGATGCTGTCTCTCCTCTTGCCGAAGGGCTCTGCTCGGCTGTCCCTTCAGACAGTAGATCATAAGAAGCGGTCAAATGAGTGGGCCCTGACTACAAAGCCAGCTTTCTTAGGACTGTCTGTGGTTTCATAAATTGATTCTACAACTCAGGCAATTTTATTAAGACGCAGCTTCCTTCACTTTTGAATGAGGATTCTTTAAGGTGCAAATTCCACCAACACTCCCCACCTCAAGATGCTGGTGAATTCATCACTGCAGTTTATGTGCCATTGCTGATTAATTTGCACACAAGTTAAAGGAACAGTTCCTGGCCTTGAAATGAGGAAGCCCACAGTTGCTTGCCTGTGGTGAGCTGTTGCCAGGGAAAGCTGTCTAACCACGTATTTTTATATTCTGTTTCAAAGGGCTGGCACTGGCTCATATTTCTAACACACATACTTCTACCCATTCTTTCCTCTGTTCACTGCCTCAGGAGGCCTCTGTGGAGAGTCCAGCCTGTGCCAACCTGGGGACCAAGCCCAGGGGTGCAGATGGACCAAGGATAGCCATGGTGATGAGAGCAGAGTGTACCAGTCAGAGCTCGCAGAGAAACAGAGCCTCCTGGACAGCCTGAGGAGACATAGTGTAGGAATTGGCTCCTGTCACTGTGGGGGCTGGAAGTCCCACCATTTCCTTTCTCACAGCTGAGATCCAGAGGAGCTGCGTCCAGGTCGAAGGCTTAAGGACTCAGGTAGCTAATGATATGCATCCCAGTCTGAGGGCAGGAGAAGATATGAAACACCTCACTGTGAGCCAAGTGGCAAAAAGAAAGGACCAATGCCTCCTTCCTCTCTACCATCTTGTTCTCAGGAGCCACATATTGGGTGGTGCATGTAGGATGGGCAGCCTGCTTACACCAAGACATTGTAGTCAGTTTGCTGCCACTGTAACAGAATACTGCAGGCTGGGTAAATTATAAACCAGAGAAGATTCTTTGTATTGTGGTTCTGGAGTCTGGAAAGTCCAAGACCAAGGACCACATTTGCTGAGGGCCCTTTCCCTGCATCCCAGTGTGGCACAAGGCATTGGAAGGTGAGAGCACTGCAGAGCGGAAGGAAGGAAGCCAGGCTCCTTCCTTTTACGACCCCCATGATAAAAGCCTTAGCCTTACCCCCTCTTGGGTTTTGACCCCACTACTTAATACCTTCCCAATACCAGCTGAATGTCAGTGTGGGGCTTGGAGGAGGCAGGCAGACCATGTGTCCCCTGCTTCACATCAACGGAAAACATTGCCACAAGCGTCCTGGCAATCATGGGGCTCTGGGTCTGTGTCACGGAGTGTCACACAGGACAATTCTGCGTCTACCTCCTTGACTCACTTTGTGCTACTCCTGACACCTGTAGCGCTGGTCCATCTTTTCTCTTGGAGAATTCTCTCAGCACTGGTTCCCTCAGTGGTTTCCTCCTCCCAGAAGCCAAGGCCTAAGGGGTCACCCTGTCCTGCCTGCTCTGCCTGTCTCCTAGGACACTGCCCTCACTCTGCCAGTGTCTTCGTTGTGCAGTCAGTGCTCCCCCTCTTCCTAGAGGGTGCGGGTTTTTGTTTCAGCCCGGACTAGCATGGAGACAGATGCCCCACCACAACCTCAGTCAAGCCAGAGGGGCTTTAACTTCTAGTCTTTCCCTTCTAGGGCAGGGTACTTGGATGAAGATCAAATGGAGATGCTACTGGAACGCATTCAGATGGAAGTCTTTTCTATAAAACAGAAGTTGGACAATGACTTAAAGCAGGAAAAGAAAAAACTGCACCAAAAATTAATCATGAAGAGAAGACGAGAGTTGCTCCAAAAGGTTAATGTACATAAATCATTACGCTGTTGCTTCTTTACATCACCCTTTCCCAGCACCCAGTGAGGGCTGGTTCCCTGCCAGGCCTGGCCATCAGCACACTAGGATTACAAGGGCAGCTCAGCAGACCTCATGGTGTCCTATCTGCAGTTGGTTGGTAGTGACTTTTTGAAATGCTGCATCTAGAAGCATTGCGCAGGCTTGCGGTAGATTGGTGATGTCTGCTTGAGCAGGGGAATTGGAGTCTGAGTGAAGAAGGATGAGAGTGCTAATGGCTATTGAGTGATTGCTCAGCATGCACCAGCTTAAGATACTTGTTTCACTCTACATTACCCACTAAGGGTAATAGTGAAAACATAGTGAAAACACTGACTTCTAGAACTGTGAACCCATGAGGAGGCTAGAGTGTGCCCAGGGGTGGGCCTGGGGCAGGAGAGGAGCTCTGGGAGGCGTCCTCATGGCAGTGAGGCCCAGCGTGCCAGGCTGAGGGCTCACCCTTCGCTGGAGGATGGCAGGGGACCGAGATGGTTTTGGAGAGCCATGTCAGACTTGTGACTTGGGAAGCTGGTGCGAGTGGCGGTTGGGTGGAGCCGGACAAGCCTGGGGAGACAGAGCGTGAAGGACTCCAGCACGTGGCCAGGTTGGAGCCGCTGAGTAAGGACAGGCTTAGAGGATGCATGGGTCATATGGGTGATACCTGGGTAGCTGGCTGGAACCTGTCAACCTCACTGGACGGACCAGATTTCTGGCATCAGTCACGAAGAGGGACTACATTTTATTACCGTGCTTGAGTCCAGCGGGAAACTGTGGTTCTGACCCCGATCGTGCACCTGTTTCCCACACTGAGTGCCACCTCTTCCCTCTCTCAGCACCTGGCTGAGGACCCAGAAAGGGGGGACGAGGTCTACATATCCTTGATGGTCTGGCCCAGGAGGGATGAACGCCAGCTCTTAAGAGAGATGCTGGCAACCCCCAGTGAATACTATTTCTTGCAGTTCCTTGGGAACTGTAAGTGGCCCAGAATGAGCATTTAGCTTCATAAACTCGGAACTTTATGTTGTGCCCCTAATTCCGAGGACACTGCCTGACACTTGCAGCCAATAAATATTTGTCTCAATAAATATTTTGGCAATGAGTGAATACACACTTCAGTGAGCAGGACCCATGAATGAAATGAAGACCATCTTGTGTTCTTGGGGAATAGCTCCAAGTCTGTGGGGCCGCTGTTATAAAGGGCACTGTGATGGACATCTTTATGCATGTCAGATTTCCCCGCCAGGGAGCCTTTTTGCACCTGCTCTTTTTTCACCTGGGAATATCTTGTCCTGCCCTTTCTTAACTTGGCTAAGATAAGAGCTCATCCTTCAGGTCTTGCTAAATTTTTCTTTAAGAGGTGCTTCCTCCCCTCCTTATTTAAGTTGTCTCACACGCATCCCAGGGTTGCTTTTGCCCCGGTTAAAAGTGCAGTGTACAGTGACTGAGCCTGGACCCCGCAGTAATCACGGGTGGCCATGAACTCTGCACCGGGCACTGTCTAAACTCTGTGCATTCAGCGAGCAATGTGTGGAATCCTCACAACGGCTCTGTGGTGCTGGTCCTATTACCAGCCCCGCTTTACAGGTTAGGAAACTGAGACACGGAGAAGGTAAGGCACGTGCCTCGGGTCACTCAGGTGTGAATGGAGGAGCCAGGTGCGGAAGACAGGGGACCACCCTGGGGCTTCTCCTGCCCTGTAAATGCACGCTCTTTGCACATCAAACGTGAAATTTTTACCATCGTTAGTTTGAATTGTTTTTCAGATTTGATTTTGTATTTTTGGTAGTACTGGGGCTCAATCCCAGGACTTTTGCACTGAGCTACATTCTCAGCCTTTTAATGATTTTTAATTTTTGAGACAGGGTCTCACTAAGTTGCTGAGTTGCTCAGAGCAGGCTGGGCTTGAACTTATGATCCTTCTGCATCAGTGATTTACTTAAGAATTACTTTCTAAACAGGAGCTTGTTGGGGAAAGCCTGTAAGACCTCCCATGTTCTCGCCCGAGTAACTGCCTTTCCTGTCTCCCACAGCACCGGGAGCAGCGGAAGGAGCAGCTGTCCATGGCCGAGGCGTCCCGAGCTGCTGGGGACGCCGGCCAGTACCTGCAGCAGTGGAGGAGCATGGTGGCTGAGCACAGCGCCGCCCTGGAGGAGCTGCAGGAGAGCCTGGACCAGGCAGCCCTGGACGACGTCCGGGCCCTGACCCTGCTGCTGTCCGAGAAGGCCACCGAGGAGCTGCGGCGTCTGCAGAGCTCGGCAATGACCCAGGAGCTGCTGAAGCGCAGCGTTCCCTGGCTCTTCCTGCAGCAGATCCTGGAGGAGCAGGCCCGGGAGCTGGCTGCGAGGACGGAGCAGCTGGAGGCTGAGGAGCGGGCGCGGGGCCGGGAGGGCGTGGAGGGCGTGAGGCGGAGGCTGCGGGACGACGCCCTGGAGGCCGCCACAGAGGAGCAGGCAGAGCTGAGGCGCTGGGAGCACCTGGTCTTCAGGTGAGTGGCTCTGCTTGGGGACAGGGACGGCTGAGTCCATGACCCTGACTGTGCAGAGTGGGAGAGTAGACAGCAGGGCTGGGGACAGGGCTGCACAGTGGCGGGCAGTGCCGCTGGCCGGTCTGAATGACTCGGGGGGCCAGGGGTGCACTAGAACCCACTATTCCGGGAGAAGCAAGAACTGCACCTGGTCCCTACCATAGAAGGTGTCACTTAGGGACAAACTTGCCGTAGGCGAGGGGCCTCGAGGAGGCCATCCCAGGCCATCCTGTCCCACCCCATGTCCAGGAAGCAGTGACCCTGGGCCCCCAGCTCAGTTCCTACACCATACCATGCCCCCTTTTCCCCCAGCCCTTTCACTCACCATGTCACTATTTGGGGCATTTATTTTCATCATTAGTGTATTAATACAAGAGCCTTGCAGGGATTCCCACTCCTGAGCAACACTTTGTACACCACGTGTCTTAGTCGTGTTCTCATCACTGAGGCCCGTGATTTAAAGGGGACTTCTTTATTTTGAGGGTACTGGGAATCAAACTCAGGACCTTGCTTCTGCTAGGCAGGTGCTTATGCAGCTGAGCCATGTTCCTAGCCCAGGGTGGGGGGTTATTTTGACTGGAAGTTTGAGTCGTGGGCAGCTGGCTCTAAGGCAGAAGGACATGGTAGAGGCTGGGAGAAGAGGAGCAGAGAGGCAGGGAGGGGTGGAAAGGGAGCCAGAACCTCGAGGTTCACACTACAGTGGCCCGCGGCCTCCCACCTCATAACAGCATGTCACCTTCCAAAGGCCCCTGCTGTGATCGAATGAGGCTTTCAGGGGACACCAAGGTATAACCCATCCCACCACAGCCAGCTGACACTGCCATGCAGTAACTGGCAACCAAAGATCAAAGGCTGGGAACGTGCGTTTGACGTGGGGGAGCTCGGGGTGCAGGGAATACAGGCTGAATTCAGGTTCTGGGGGCCCTGTCTGATAGCGGCCCACTTCCCAGAGACCGAGGTTTGGCTGGCCCAGGAAGGGGGCCTTAGTGTGTCATGCAGACCAGAGAAGCGTTGGGTGCTTGTTTGGGGCCAGCTCATCAGGGAGGAAAGCACAGAGCCCCAGATGTGGACCATGAGCCGGCAGTGTAGACAAACGGCAAGGATTTAAATCTCAGCACCACCTCTGCTGTGTGAGCATGGCCAAGGTGCCGCATCTCTGGGCCCCTTCTTTCTAGCCTCTAGCATAAGGGTGACGCTGATCATCTGGGGTGCTTTCAGCAGGGCGTGAAATTACCTGGTGAAATGGGCAGACAGTGTTTCCGTAGGAGCCTGCCATCTTCGAGGGCACCCTGGTTGGGTGCTGGGTGGCAGGGCGTCTTCCCGCGAGACCCAGGGACCATGATGGTGCTGCCCCTGTGATGTGATACCGCTCGTTCCGGCATATTCTCTTCCTAGGCCTCGTGCCTCCCTAGACCAGGAGAACGGGACCCTTGTGTCCTGTAGAGAGTGATACCACCTCCATCTGCATTATGTGACCGCCAGCTCCGTCCCATTTCTCCCTGTGCCTCTGGCCTCATTCATTTCCCAGCCTGGGTGAGTGCCTGCTTTCTTAACAAGGGAAACATGATGCTGCCTTTCCCGAGCCCGTGACACTCCCGTGACCCGGCCTGTCCTCCACGGGTGCTGTTCAGCTCACTCTGTGCAAACCAGAATCTCCAACAGCTCCGACTGGCTTTGCACTCTGTCACGTCTGAATTCAATCTGACATTCTCAGTACCGGGTGATCATTTTCTTCAGCTTCCTTTGGATCTACTCTGCAGGCAGCGTTGCTACAGCCGCAGCTGAGTTAGCCATTCTTGGAGAGAAGGAGAAGTCTCGTTTGGCTCTCAGAAACCCTGCTTGGTTTTTCTCAAGGCTAAAGAGGGTCATTCTGCAGCACCCACAGTGTGAGCTACTTCTGTGCTTTGCTTAAGACCCCAAAGGGTCACAGCCTTTATTTCTGAGGCGTTAGGTAAAAATGGCTCTGCACCAGAGTTTGCAGTGTGTTTCTGTAGAATTCTGGTTGGTGAACGTAGACTTAATCTGGAGCAGTAGTTTTGCGAGGAAGAGGGCGTCTCGGGACTCCTCTCCTGAGCTCCTGCCCTGATCTTATACCCTTCGGGGCAGGGGCTCCACAAGCCCAAGGCCCGGTCTGCCGGACCAGTGGGGGTGAACTATGGCACATGTGCCACAGCGGGCTGCTGGTGTCATTGAAAGCTTGAAAAGCGTCCCCATCCCTGTGCTAGAAGGTGGGCAAGGAGAGCGACTCACATGCACTTCAGAGCTGCATTTGTTTTAGAATCCATGTAACCATCTGGGAGGAAAGGTGCAGAGAGGGGCTGCAGCTGCAGAGAAGCCCTAAACATCAGGGTCCCTTGGAGGGAGGCGCCCTGGACAGGGTGTCCAGCGATGTGGCCTTGAGGCCTTCAGACTATGTTTAGGTGAATGCCTGGGTCACCCCCGAAAGTCCCCATACTTTTCTAGCTGAGCTGCAGCCCTGCGTCCCCAGGAGGGATTTGGGCTGGGCGAGCCTTGGCCTCACTTCCTGTGGCAGTTGTTCTACAAATGTTCCTGAAGCTGAAGCCCCCGCAGAGCATCCTTTCTGCAGCCTTGGTGACAGAATAATCAGGCGCATCCGTGTTTGTCTCCAGAGAGTATTTGTTGAGTGAATGCATGAACATACACTTCTCCAAAGCGAGGGGCAGAGAACACGTGTTCTGAAGCCGAGGAGGAAACCCCGTCCCAGAGTCCAGTCCCGCCCCACCTCACTAGCCAGAACTGGGCCCCGGGGCAGGGCACACAAGCGCATGGCCGTTCTGCCCCTTGGAGTAGGGAGTGGGCTGTACCAGGGAGGCAGAGGGAACAGTGTAAGCTGACGGCTGGGGCGGGCGAGGGGTCCTTGGTGACATAGGTTAGTGCCACTGATCCCGAGTGCTGCTGCGACCTAGGCCCACAGCTAGGTGATGGGAACCTCAGAAACATATTCGCACGTGGTGCTGGCGGCCGGAAGTCCGGGGTGCAGGCCCCCTGGCCTCTGACAGCTCCAGGGGAGGAGGGTCTGCCCGTGCCTTCCTCTTAGCTTCTGCGGTGTGGGCAGTGGTTGGCAGTCCTTGGCTGGTGGATGCATCCCTCTGATCTTGGCCTTGGTGGACACATGGCCTTCATGCTGGGCGTTTGTCTCTTCTCATCGTGGAAGGACACCCGGCATATAGGATGAGGGGCCTGCTCTCCCCTGGGGTGACCTTATCTTAACATCCTCCAGCTGCAAAGACACTGCTACCAAGTAAGGGCACATTCACGGGGGGCAGGGGTAGGACTTGGGGGACACAGCAGGCTTCCCCCAAAGCAAAAGCCCCGCTTCGCCCACCCTGAGCTGAGGCAAGTGCTGCTCCCTGTTCTGTCAGTAAAGTGAGACTAGGTCATCTCAAGGTCATCAACACTGGAACCACCTCTCAGAGACCTCCTGGGCTCATGTCACGGAGCTCTGTGTCTCAGTGCGGTATGCAGTAGGCGCTGAAGACTTCCTTGTGGGGTGAATCACAGATGGGAGCGGGTGCCCTTCTGTCTGGACTGGACAGGATTTTGTGTATGCTCTTGGAAGGTCCGGCTTCTCCACCCCGGCCCCGCCCAGCCCCTGCTTCTTCCTGAGGGAAACCCCCACTGTCCTTCCCAGGAGCCTCTGTGGCGCCGCCTTCTCGCTGTCCGAGGAGGAGCTGCTGGCATTGAGGCAGGAGGTCCATGGCTGCTTCGCCCAGATGGACAGGAGCTTGGCCCTCCCCAAGGTGCGGGCCCGAGTCCTGCTGCACGGGTTCCAGGCTGCCTGGCGGGAAGCAGAGCTCCGGAAACTGGACCAGACGCTGGCTGCCCCCGAGCTGCAGGTAGGAGAGGTGCCTCGCGCGTCCCCAGCTGTGGACTCCATAGGGCCCGTGTCCCCACCCACCCCCAGAGTGCTCATCTCCCTCTGCCCCATTCCCTCCTCTGCAGCCATGGAGGGTCTGGTGCTCCCTGTAGCTCCCTTGTCCTGGCTGAAATGTCCGTAGCTAATACTTCCGGTGTCACAGCCAGAGCCCTGACCAGGGCTGGGCCATGTCAGCCAGCTGCACTCAGGTCATAGCCTGAGACCCCTGTGCCTGAAATGTCACCCTTCCTTCTCCACCCACTCTCAGCCACAGCCACAGTGACTAATGGGGTTCAGAGGCCTCTTAAGTGGCACAGACGGGGGGTGCTCCCTCAGCCTAGGGTGCCTCTCACTCTGGGTCTCCAGATGGCAGCTGCACCTTAGCCCCTGAGATGTGCTCCAGGTCCCCACAGGCCCGTCTAGACTGGCTTTGACCCGAGTCCCCGCCCTGTTTGGCTCTGCCCCTTCCTGGCTTGGCACCCTGTTCTCCAGAGCAGCTTCTCTTGGAAGCCATGTGCAGCTCGGCTGAGGCTCGGCTTGGGGACCCGACCCGGGCCAGTGCCTTTGCACTTCCGTTCTCTCTGCCAGCAACGTGATCTGTCATCTTTCCAAGCCTTCACTCAGTGTCGCCACCACAGAGAAGCCCTCCCTGAGTGTCCACCTAAAATAACCCTCCTCCCAGCCACTCTGTGTCCATGTCCCTCCTAGACTGAGGCAGAGTTTCCTAGGCTCACGGGGCCGTGGCCTCCCGCTCAGCGGTGCGGGCCTGGGCTCCTCCCTCCCCACAGTCCAAGGCCCGAAAGCCGAGGTCCAAGAGTAAAAGCAAGGCGGAGCTCCTGCGGAGGCGCACGGAAGACAAGCTCCGCCTCTTTGAGGAGCAGCCCCCGGACCTGGCAGAGAAGGTGGGTGCCTCCGCGTCTCTGGGGGTTCTCCGCACCCAGCAGGTGGCAGCGACTGCTCAGCGGCACAGAGCCGCCCAAGCTCTGTCCCCCAAAACCTGTGATCCTCCAGGTGGGGCCCCTCCTCCACGTCTCTGTCGGGTGTGTGTTCCGGGAGTGGGTGCCTCGTACCACGCTTGTGGGTGCTGTTTCGGCTCCTGCCTCTGTCCTTGGCCTATCTTTAATGCATGTGTATTTCCCAGGGCGCAAATGCATGGTGGGGAGTCCTGGAATTGGCTCTGGGCAGTCAGTGGCCCCTTCTAGGTGCATGGGGTGTTGGATATGTAAGGCAGGGGTCTCAGGGTCCCGAGCCCTGGCCAGGACGCATGGTCTGTTACGAACTGAGCCACACAGCTTGGATTCTCATACTCATAGGAGCTCAAACTCCGCCGTGAACCGAGCATGCTGGGGTCGAGGTTGTAGGCTTCTTTGAATAAATCCAAATCCACCGCTCCCCGTCAGTGGAAAAATGATCTTCCGTGAAACCCATCCCCGGTACCAGGGGTTGGGAACCACTGTCTTAAGGGATCCAAGTCGCACGACTGTCCTGCCCAGGCTCTGTCTAAAATCGAGGACATGGCAAAGACCAGGCAGGGAGAGGTGACTGTCACCTTCCTGCACCAGCCCCAGAGCCTGGTTCTTGTCGCCTGCTAATGGTTCAGGCTGAGCCAGAAGGTGGCAGTCACTGGGAGGTCCCGGTGGGCCCTGCCACAGACGCCTGCACCTAGGTCCGGCGTCACCAGGGACCGCAGCGGGCACAGAACTGAACTGGAACTTCCACAGGAAGCTGGAGAGGAGCTAGGCTCCCTCAGTGTCCTGTTTGTCACCCAGAGGGATGGAAGGGGTCGATCAAGAAGTAAGAGCAGGTTGGGTTGGCAGAGGGTCCTTCCTCTGGCAGCTGCTCCTTTGTGATCCTCTGCAAAGCAGAATTTGGAGGGGCAGTGGTGGCCCCAAGGGGTCCATCCTCATGTGCCAGGCTGAGGAGGACGGTGCGCTGGCCGACAGCCCTGAAGGAGGAGTTAGGAAGTAGTGGCCAGCTGAGGTGCAGCACAGTGACAGCGGGCTGTGGAGAAACCGGGTGCACACAGCTCTGTCCCCGTCCCACAGCTCCAGGTGGACCCCAGCATCCTCGGCCACCCCAGCCCTGTCCAGCTCCTCCGCCCTACTTGTCTCTGATTGTCCCCTCCCCCTCCCTTCCTTCCTTTCTTCTGTCCTACGAGGGGTTGAACCCAGGACCTTTGCACTGAGCTGCATCCCTAGCCCTTCTCATTTTTTGAGACACAGTCCTGCCAAGTTAAGTTGCCTGATTGGACTCAAACTTGTAACCCCTTCTGCCTCAGCCTCCCAGAGGAATTTTCTCTAACCTGTGTCTTTCACACCCCACCAAAGTTTAATACCATGTTTGGCCTTGTGATGTGCAGCAGACTCCCCAATTTTTTCCTCTCCCTTTTAATTGATTCTCTATGTAGCAGGAGCCTTCTGTTCCATAGTGCAGATCTGACCCTGTCTCAGGGACCCAGGTCCTTTTTTCTCTAAATTACTCATTTTAGTAGGAGGTGAGTATCTTTCTACCTGTAGTTGTGGGGACTTTGTTTTTTTTTTCATCTACACTTGATTTTCTTGGTGACAAGTATAAAATGCTGCTTTCTTCTTTCCTTTTTTCTCCCCTCTTTGCTCTTGTTCCTTTCAGGATTTGTGACTTGGAAATTTTCACTGCTGTGTATCTCTCGTGCCTCTTTTTCTTTCTGAGTTTCTTTCCCTATTGTTCAGCTTAATTACAGTATTCTGTCACTACTGATAATATCTTAATCTTGTTCTTTCTGTTGTCTTCCATGGTCCATAAGAGGCTGGTCACTCCACTGGCCCCTGCTTCAGTGACAAGGTGTAGAGTAGGTCTCTGGTCTGACTCACAGACTTACAAGGTCATCTGTGTTAAAGTGACATCAGAATGCTAAGACCCAACCCATTCCAGGCTTCATCCAGTTCCTGTCACATGCTGGGCATCTTGCTGGTGACTCTCGCTGAGACTGTAGGAATGGCATTTCCAGGCTCCCTTGAGGCGCAGAAAGGTGACTCCCAGCCCGGCGTCCACCCAGCTGCTTGCTGAGTTGTCCTCATCCCACGTGGTTGGTGTCCTCTTTGTCGCCCTGACGTCTTGGTCCTGTGGGTGTGGCTGGAGGTACAGCTTGGTTGCTGCTCCTTCCATGGCAGGAACGGGGTCAGACGGGTCAGAGCCATCTCAGACTGTGTGGGTGCCCTTCACAGTGACAGCCTGGCTTGGGAATGCACACATCCTGGGCCTCCGCTGCTGGTTGACACACGAGTGGGCAGTGTGTGCTGTCCAGGCTGTGTCTCGGGCCCCGATCCTTTCTGGGTCCCTGCTCGGGTCTGCTCGTCACACCATCGCAGGCACCGTTCACCCGGAAGCTTCCGTGCAAGGCATTCGGGAACAAATGGAGAGGGAGAGAATGACCGTGACCAAGAAGAGCAGCTGGGAGGACAGAAGAGCAGCTGGCCCCAGACGCCCTCCCTGCCCCAGGCCCCCTGGGGTTCATCAGTGTGGTGAGCCTTGGCCCTGCACAAGCCACCCCTTGCCTGGTCCCGTGCCGAGGATGGAGCCGCCCAGTCCAGCACCATGACAATGGCCGGATTCTGCCCTCAGAGCATTTCCAAGGGGCCTTGGACCTCATTTTTGTCCTGTGCACTGGTTGAAGAACTTTTCTTTCTTCATCAGGGGTGACAGCACTTTGATGGGAACAGTCCTGTTCCTCCTGTTTGCTTTTGTGTGTCCGTGGCTTTCCAGGTGCCCTGCTAACCACCGTGTACACCGAGTTCCCCTCCCCATCCGTGGGAGTGGTCCCAGGACCCCCGTGGCTGCTGTCATCCCAGCAGCCTCAAGTGCCTTTGGAACACGGTGTGGTGATCGAGTCCAATTTCCAGGCGTCCTACGGAATGCTCTGGGTCATCTTCGGCTGTTTACGCCCCGCGCGCAGTATAACAACAGTGTCAATAGTGTCACCCTCTGTTGCTCAGGGGACAATGATAAGAACAGAGCCTGTGCCTGCTCGGTATGGACGTGGGACGTCTTTGAGTGTTTTGATCCTTAGCTGGTTGAATCTGCGGCTGTGGAACATGCAGACGGCGGCGGTGCATCCATGTCTACGCCGGTGGCGTTTGCAGAGCACCGAATGTTTTGCCTGTCATCCGCTCCTTTACTCCTTGCGTGGGCAGTCAGGGGAGCCCAGCAGCCATCATTTCATTCCAGAGATGTGGAATTTGGGGCACAGAGAGGTGACGAGCTCTGGGGTCACAGTGCTGTCCCCCTCCTTGCCAGTGCACTGGCCTGCTTTATCACTTAATGTGCTTAAGCCCTTCCAAGAAGGGAGAACAGTCCATGTTCCCAATTTACAGACAGAGAAACTGAGGCAACCAGGCAGTGGCAGGTCCAGCACCTGGGCTGTGGCTCCTCCTGACCACATCCCCTCATTCAGGCGGTCGGGGCGTGTTCCCACGGTGCACAGGCATCTCCTGCAGTGGCACCGTGTGGCATGCATGTGCCTTGGCTCCCGCCTCTGTCTACCAGACCGTGGCAGTAACAGTGACGACCTGCAGTCACCGGCTTTCTGAGCAGCACAGCCCCAGGAAGAGGCTGTAAACCGCAGAGTGGCGGCAGGAACGGCGCCATTCCTCATGCTTCCTGTGGCCCGAGGCCTCATCAGCCGTGACCTTTGAGTGACAGACCATCCTTCGCTCTGGCGGGTGCCTGCAGCTGAGGCCAACAGCTTTGATGCTGCTTCCGACGTGGACTGGTGACGGCTCTCACACGCGCGTGGCTTGGTCGTATTTTCACTTGCCGGGTCACTCTGTGCGAGGGCCGCCAGATCACTGTGGCACTCAGGGGTCTCTGGAGGACCCGTCTGCAGGGGCTGATGGGAAAACACGGTGACTGTTCACCTTGGGTGAATTCATTGCCCTAGAACCCACATTGCGCAGGTCTCGCTCGGGACCCTCCCCCTTGCTTGGAACCCTCACCCTGTCATTCTTGCCCTTTCTGAAGCAGTTCTGCAATCTTTTCTCCTGAGTGGTTGATGAGGTGGGATCAAAAATGTAGTGACTGCTCTTGCTGAGCGCCATCCGGCAGGAAGGCAGGGTCACGAAACGTGACGTCGAATCCTCATCCGCCTCGTTCACCCAATTTGGCTTTGTGTGACTTCTAACATTTCCTCAAAGTTAAAATAATCACAAAAGGTAGATGTTGAGAATCAATTCAGGACGTCGAAGCAGCCACAACAGCACAACTAGACACTCAGGAGACAGGATTTCCAGAGAGCAAACCCCGGTCGCCTGGGGGTGGAGGAGGGGCAGTGATACGCCGGGCAGAGCTTGGGTGGGGGAGTTCGGGGTCCCTGCTTCATAATTAGATTTTCAGCCTTCCTCATCTCATTTCTAGAAGTGTCTAATCCCTGAATTTTCTGAGATGGGGGAGATCCTGATGGATACTCGTCTCCTATTGGTTTGCCGTTTTGTGTTCATGGACAAAACTGAAACTCAGAGAGGTCAAGCAACTTGCCAGGTGGTACAGCTAGTTCCACGGTAAGCTGGTGTGTGAGTGATGGCAGATCACCCTCAAACAAAACAAAACCATGCCGAGCGCTGAGTGCTGTGGGATATTTGCGCTGGGGCTTTGTAGATGGTGGGGATGGGCTGAAGTATCTTCCGAGGCATGCAAGTAATTTTTTCTGTCTCAAATATCTATGCATCAATGATGCTTATTTAATAAGATAGCATTTCATTCAACAAATATTAACTGGACAAATCTCTGCCTGGCTCACTTTCCTCCTGATGCAACATGGTAGAGACAGTCTTCTAGACTTTGCTTCCTTCTCCTGCTGGGCATCTTGAATCCATCCAGCGAAAGAAGACCAGTTCTAGAATGGGAATCGTCGGGCGCACACTTTCCCAGGAGTTCTTCTAGGCAAAGATTCAGACCTTCTCTAGACACACAATCTCACAGTGTTGGAATTAGCAAAGTATGCTTTCCAAGGAGAAGGACAAAAGGATTTGGAAGAACTTACTTTACCCTTTATGTTGTTCTTACCTCATCTCCAAAGGTTTTCTGTTTTTCCTACATTTTAGGTGTTCATTTGCACAAGTAGAACTTGGGGTACCCCTCAGGTCCTGGCCACCACCCATCTCTGAGGAAAGACTGCAGCCAGGCGGAGGTGACACAGGAAACCCCGAGCTCATGAAGCCATGCGGTCCCTCCCCACTCATGTTCCTGCTGCTTGGGGATTTCTGCTGACTGTCCCTGCCCCGCCTCCTGTCTCAGGATGAAGTCTGCCTCCCATACCCACGGGCAGGGCTGTTGCGGTGTGACCTGTGCCCCATCTCCGAGGCTCTGTCTTCTTCTCTCAGCTGTCTTCTAATTGAGGCTCTCAGAGCCCTGTGGGCCTCCTGCCCAGGCTTCTGGCCCTGCTGCTCCTCCTCCAAGATGCCTGGATTGTTCAGTATCTCCTGGAGGTATGCATGTACTCATATTCCCTGTCCCTGTGTCTGTGTCATCCTCCACGCTAACTGATCTCTGTCTGTGGACCCCGTATGCGGCCCACCCTGTCCTGCCTTCACTCATAATATTGGCATCTGATCACCTACAGTGACAACAGCAGCCAACATGTATTAAAACACTCCAGCCTGCCAGGCGCTGTTCTAAACAATCAATGATTTAATAGCATTCAATTATTTAATAGTCATTTTAACCTATGAAGGACTTCTGCATTCAGACAAGACAGAATGAGCAGATTGGAATTACTCCTTGAGTAAAACAAGAAATAATATAATGTGTGAAGCCACTGTAGGTTTTTGTTTGCTTTTGGTTGGCTTGTCTTGTGGCACTGCAGAGTGAACCCAGGATCTTTGCATTGAGCTTTATTCCAGGCTGTCCACCCCCTATTTTGATTTTGAAACAGATTATCACTAAGTTGCTACGTTGCCCAGGTGGGGCTGAAATTTGTGATCTTCCTGCCTCAGCCTGCCCTAGTGCTGGGATTGTAGGCGTGTACCACCGTGCCTGACTGAAGCCATGGTTTCAGGACCCTGGAAAGCAGTCAAAAGTGATCCTCAGGAAATGAGAAATAAGTGAGTCTACGAGTGTCCCAACTTCCTGTCCTGAAAGAGTGCCCTGAGCAAGTGAGAAGCATCCCAGGGAAGGCCTGGTTCTGTCGGTGCAGGAGGCAAAACTAAGTCTAGAGAAACCAACTCAGCTGGATTTTACAGGACAGAGAACCATTAAAGAGTAATGCAGGAAGAGGGCTCAGGCCGTATGGATTGGCTCCCTCCAGTATTTCACTGAGATCTGCTCAGCACTTGGTTATGAAGAAGTCACCCAACGCCAAGGGAGGAAGAGAGGTGTAAGAGAGAAGAACTCCATGTTCATGTGGAGCTGGGATCCCAGTGGCTCCCTCCAGCCAGGCTGCAAACCCTCCCAATTCAGCAGGGAGCAGATAGGGGAGTTGCACAGTCCAACCTCACCAATGGGAATAGTAATTCCTAAACTAGTCTCTGTTCTGGTTCCCAACAAAAGATCTTAAGAACATGACTGGAAGAGATCAACCTGTTTCCAAGTCACTTAACTGCATCCATAGACATCAAGCATGTTACGAGAATACAGAAATATCCAGGACTCAAGAAAGTCAAACTCACAATGTCTGTGAAACCACCGTGCATCAGTCTTGGAGATCTCTAGGCCACCAGGCATGAGCCTAACGCTGGAAGATACAACCAACCCAGAAGAGACACAGTTACTACAATTAGCAGAGAATGGCATTAAAACGGTGTTTGTGACTGTTCAATAGCTGCATCCTGTATTTGCAAAAAGGTTTAGTAGAGTCCTGGAAGAAATAAGATTCAAGTCATGTCTACAGAAGAAAAGTCCAACATGTGTGTTTGTATGTGTGTGTGCACATTTAGACATGTCTGCATATACACACATACTGGAATTAACAGCAGATTAATATTGCAGAAAAATATTTTTAATTTGAAGACAAAGCAATTTTAGAAAGTGTCTTTAAAAAGCTGAGCAGAGCACCAGTAAGCTGTTGTTGGTTAACGTGAAGTGGTCTAATACATAGGTAATTGGATTATTTGAAGGAGAATCCAGGGAGAGAGGACAGAAAAATAGTACAAGAAATAGTGGCTGAAATTTTCCAAATTTAATGGCAGTTATAAACTCACAGATTCAAGAAGCTCAGAATCATAAGCATAAGAAATATGAAGCAGAGGAAATGGTGGAGTAAAAGCTGGTACCAGATCTCAGCTTATCCGGGACCTGGGATTAAAATACCTGGACAACAACTGCTTAGAGACTAGAAGAAGAAGAGCTCCAGAAATCAGGGAAGAGCCAAGAGGAAGGATGGCGATCACAAGGGAATCTGGTGAAGTGAAGATGACACAGAGAAAAGAATGAAGCCATCTGGAACACTAACCCTGGTTCCTGGGATAGGCGACCTGCCTCCGGAAACAGAAGGTACCTGGGAAGGATCCACAGCCCCAGGGAGAAACACAGACTGGAAGCACCTGCCCCAAGAAAAAACCACAGTTATTGTAAGCTGCAAATACACAGCGGTTTTACTCTGAAGGTCACTCCTTCCACATGGCACTCTAGGGTTGGAGAAGAAATTCACTGTAGCACCTGCCGTATTTAGGAGCCATTTTGAGGAAGGCCTTATCTTTTGAAGATTTTGCTGCTCTGGGACTAAGACCACACTTCACGCTCTCTGGGGTCACCCTGCTGCAGTAACTGTGTGTGAGATTGCTAGAAGAGACAGTCACAGAGCGTGGGAGGGCTTGTCACAGATCCTGGAGTTTAACAGTGGTGGACTCAGGCTGTGGAGGACACAGTGGCTCTGCCCTGTCCGGCAGGTTGCATGAAGTTTTCTGAGGAGGCTGGGCCTGAAAGCACTGGGATTGAGTTCAGGAGATTTCTCAGCTCTTGTCACTGCTACCTTCTAGCACAGAGCTCAGTGATCTGTTTGGTTTCCTCAAACACCAGCGTGCTCAGGGATGCGCCTCTGTGGAGATGTTTGCCATGTCCTTGTGTGTACAGACAGAGAGGCCTCTGGGTCCCCCACAGAGCCACAGCTGCAAAATCTCGTCAGGGATGAAGTAGCTCAGAACACACAGAAGGATGGAAGCGCTGTCTCTGAGTGAATGCAGCCTGAGGCAGGCAACACACAATTGCCTGAGCCCACCCAGCAAGTGGAGAAAGTAAGGCAGGACTCAGTGTTTACACAGCAGAAAGTGGGTGCAGAAACACAGCTGCCCTCTTTGGGATCCACTGTCTCTTCCCTGTGTTTAGTGGATTCCAGTCCTACAAGCTTTGTAAGAAACACCCACCCAAATGCTTCAGTCTGGAGGAATCTTTTTGGACTCACTTATTTTTTGTTGGTACTTGGACTTTTGTTGTTGTTTTCTTTTTTTCTTTGTTTTCTTTTCCTTCTTTGTTTTTTCTTTGCTTGTAACTGATTTTTGTGTGTGTGTGTGGTACCGGGATTGAACTCACGACCTTGCACTTGCCAGGCAGGCGCTTATGCCACTGAGCTAAATCCTTGGCTGATTTTATTCATTTAAAAAATTATTTAATTAGATTTTTTATCTCACTTTTCTCTCATCTTTTCTTTTTCAAATTTTGCTTTTCCCGTCGTTCCCCTTTCCATCTACTTCATTTTCTGTTATTACCACTGATGTTTATTAGCTATTTAGTTTGCTTCATGCCACGGTTGGTAATTTCTGTTGTTAGCAGTAATATAGTTCTTGGTTTTAGTAGATCTTTATTGTGTGTCTATGTTATTATTCTATTCTCTTTTCTGTTGTTAGTAGTGACAAAGTTGTTATGTTTGGTTTACTGTATGCCAACATTTTACTTGCCTTTGTGTCCTTGAGATTACTGCAGTTCATTTTCTCCTCTTTAACTCGCGCTGGGCTCAAGTGCTCAAAAGAAGACTGGACACCAGTAAAAGCCTCAAATACAAGTGGAAGGAATGTGCATCCCAACAGGTGGACAAAGGTCAATACAGAAACACAAAATATATGAAAAATCAAGGCAGCGTGGCTCCTTTACATGTCTGTAATTCATAAGTAACAAAGCAAGAGGAATAAAGTGGATAGAATCCCTGACAAAGAATTTAGAAGACTGATTTATAAAATGATTAATGACTTCAAAGAAGATACAAATGATTGAACGAATTAAGGAAGACAACACAGGATAAAGGAGCAATTCAACAAAGAGATAGAGATTTTGAAACAGAACCAAGCAGAAATTCTGGAAATGAAAAAAGCACAGTAAATCAAATCCAGAGTTCAGTGGGCAGCTTCCCCGAGAGACAGGACCGAGCAAAAGACAGAACTTCAGGGCTCCAAGACACGGCAGAGGAACTGTTACACACAGGCACTAACAAGGAAAGCAAGGACCAGAAATTATGAGCAGAGCATTCATGGACACAGTGCACAGTGAGAAGACTAACTTTAGGAAATCTTGGTGTAAAAGAGAAAGCTGAGGTTCAGACTAATGGCAGAAAAAAGTCATTTGAGTAAATAATAGAAAACCTGCCAAATCTTGTGAAAGTACAGGAGGCGTTTGTAGAACCCCAGAGAGGTATGACCAGGAAACAACCTCCCATCCCACGCAATAGTTAAGGTAGCAGAGCATAGCATAGCCAGGGATTTAGCTCAGCGGCATAAGTGTCTGCCAGGCAAGCGCAAGGTCATGAGTTTGATCCCTGGTACGAAAAAAAAAAAAAAAGAGTAGTAGAACAAAGAGCAAGGAAAGAACATAAAGTGGCAAGAGAGAAATGCCAAGGGGCTTCTAAAGGGGAGCTCACCAGAGTAACTCCAGACCTCACTGCAGAAACCCAGTGGCCAGGAGAGCAAGAAACCATGTATTTCAAGCCATGGCAGAAAAGAAATGCCAACCTAGGTTGGTATTTTTAGCAAACCTATCCTACAGAATTAAAGGAGAAGTAGGGACATTCCAAAATAAGCACGAAGTAAAGGAATCTGTGGCTCTCAGCCAGCTCTGTAGAAGACACTGAAAGAAATTCTGTGTGCAGAGGAGGAAGAACAGACAAGCTGCTGAGAGCTGGGAGAGGAAGGCTTAAACCTCAGCAAAGGGACAAAATGAGAAGGTGCTAGTGTGTGTGCATGTGCGCGTGTTATGGCAACCGTCTTACCAGGTGTGAGGTAGTGTGTCATCGTGGTTTTAATCTGCATTTGATTCCTGGTCTTTTATTTTCTTTAAACCCTAGAGCTTTCTTTGCATTAGATACGGTTGCTTGTGTGTATTATATTTGAGGAAACAGAATAGACAGTTTTAAGGGACATGGAGTTATTAAATAGAAGAGCCAAATTTCAAGTCCAGCGTATCTGACTCTGGGCCCTTATATTTAAAATATTAAAAATAATAGCAGGCATATACTATTTCAGCAATCGCCCTTCACTGGGTTACTTTACACACATCGGTCTCATGTATTTCTCTTTAAAAGCTCCTCGGAGTCTAACTGTGCTAACTGTTGCTCTCAGGAAACGGTGGCTCAGACAGTGGATGTGATTTCCCTGACATCCCCATTTACTGAGCACCTGCTGTGTCCCCTGACTTACGAAGAGAGAGACAGAAACATGGCAGACCAGAGTTCAGGGGTTGGATGGATCATTATGGTTTCTTCTCAGGGGAACAAAAAGTCAATGTCACCACTCAAGGCTGAGGGGAGCCCCTGGCAGGAGAAACGCAAAGCTTTGGTTGTTTAGTCGGCGTGCGGGAAAAGCGCATCGCTTAGAGTGTCTCTCTCCAGCCGTGAGGGCCTCGTGGGCTTCTAAAGAGCCACCAGAGGAGGGCATCAGCTCTGTGGGCAGAGCAAACCAGCGGGCAGGGCAGTGGGAGTCTTTAAAGCCAGTGAGAAAGACCTGGCTCCTTTGCTGGGCAGACAGGTGGGTGGTTTTCCTGAATGCTGCTGAGAATTTCCTCCTGAGGGAAGTGTTTATCTGGAGTACGTGGCAGCAAGGGAAGATTTCTCTCCGACTCGGATGCTGTGCTCTTTTGGCATAGCCACATACAGCTAACTGCAGGATACCGATCACTGAGTGTCAGTTCAGTTTTGCTGCAGAACAAGCCCCTCCAAGATGAAAGAACTGTAGGGCTTAAAAGAACCCTGCTTCTGCGGTCAGGTTTTTGAGCTGGCCTCGGCTGTTGGTTTCAGCTGGGCTCTTGTGTGCATTTGCAATCAGCCCTGAACGTGGAGTCGGAGGTGGACAGACCTTGGCTTGGGTCCCAGTGTGGCTGCTTCCTCAGCAGATGGCGTTTGTTGAGAGTTGGAAGCCAGTGGTGGGACATTGAAAGAAAGGATTTATAAAGTGTGTGAAGCAGGCAGCGTTCACAAATGCAGGCAAGAACAATGCATACCAGAACCTTACAAGTGGCCCTACTCGTGACTGCATCTAACCCTGGTGTTTCTAAAGCAGGGAAGCTGTGTCTTGAGAGAGCCAGAAGCTCTGCTCCGTGAATGGTCCACAGAGCTGAATGTGGCCTGGGGGTCCCCAGAGGGTGTTGAGGGGTCCTACGCCTCTGTGGAGGTTCTGTGCATGGTGTTTCTGAGCCCCTGGGGAGGGCAGTGCCAGTGTACTGGCCAGAGGTTCATGAGGAGGAAGTCAAGAGCATCCCCTTGGCTCCCCTGAGCCAAGTGGTGGGGTAAAGAGGGGGTCCTCAATAATGTGAGTTTCTGGTTTGGAAGCATCTCTAAGGGTGGCTCTCTTGGGCCTTGGCAAAGAGGTGGTTTTACCAGAGGGCAGTAAAAGCCTCAACATAAGAGATTTATCATCATTTCCTCGCCTTTCACAAAAGATACCTAACTGGGAAATAGCACTGTCATTTCGCCTACCAACTTCCATCTGTTGTTGTCCGTCCCCTGGTTTATACTGGGCCAAGCATGTTGCAATAGAAAGTAAGCTGTGTCTTTCCCAGGCTATTGGGGGCCAATTGTTTTTCATTGTTAAGGGTACAGTTCAGTCTCATGGGGAAGCTGAGGGAACCAGGAGGGTGTTTCCCATGGTGTCTGGTGGGGTTTACGGGGAGGAGAGAGAAGACGAGGTCCTGAGGGCATCCCTGTAGGAGGACAGAGACTCATTGAGTTCTGAGGTGTCCCCCCAAAAACTCAAGTTTCCTCCCACACTTCCCTGGTGAAGCTGGTGGCACCAGCACTCTTTATTTCTCTGTCTCTGTCTCTGTCTCTCTCTCCATAACTTACGACCCCATTTAAGGCCTTTGGGGCCTCAGTGGATGCCCTGACCACGAGCCTTTGACCACTTCAGTATTTGTCCCTCATTTTTGGATCCTTTGTCAAGAAGAGTGATGGTAAAGAAGGGCCATTGCTGAGAGCCAGACCGAAGTGATTTTCTCAGTGGCCTTCTCGGGTGTCACGCGTGTCTTACCCAACCATAAAAGACCCAAAGCATTACAGCAGCACCAGGCCCTTGGCCCCGTGAGGACTGATTTCCCATCTCCGCTCCTTCAGGTGTCCTTGAGTATCCTCCCTGTGTTTTCTTAGATCTGTGTGACACCCAGAGGCTAGCGTGATATGTAATGAAGCACTCACTGGCAGAGTGGCTGGGCGGGATAACAGGTCGCGGTCTTGGGGTCCCATCCCGTGGCGAATGGTGGCGCTGCATAGGTAGCCCTGGGGGAGCGCGTGCAAAGCCCATTGCTATTTATTTGCAGTGAATGCCCTCAGGTCCTGGGACTCAGCATCTGAAGAAAGTACCAGTGTGATAGGGCCACATGGCCTGTCTTAGTTCTGCAGCCAGGAGCGCAGTGCTGGGCGTAGAAGCCTGAGTGGGGGTGGGCAGCAGCCCTTTGGGTGGCTTCTAGTAATGCAGTTATGCTCTATGAACCATCAAGTTTCTTTCTCAGCTGTACCAGACTGCTGCAAGGCCCGTGAGCTGGGTCATTTCGTCCCAGTGTGTGCCGTTTGTTATTAATTGTCCTGCACGCTCAGACTGTCTGTTGGATCCTGTTTGCTCAGCTGCACGTGTTGCCTTTATGGTCTGTACATGGAGAGTCTCTGGCTGGGTGCGGTCCAGCGGCACATCTCCCCTTACAGAACCCCAATCTTCTTTATCTGTGATGATGTCAGGATATGGATTTTCTAGTGACAAGTTTGTTAATTATGTTGAAGTCAGTCTGGGACAGCCTTACTATTTGAGCAGAGTCCCCGTGATAATCATCATCTGAGAGGTGCCAAGATCTCTTCTTCCTGTACAGCCTCCTTGTTCTATTTCCCTTTCTGTAGGGCTGACCCGAGTGACACCGGTGACCCTCATGCTGCTGTCATGTTCCCCTTCTGTCCTCATGAAAGTTTCTCGGAAGGCATCGCTGGTCCGTCTCCATCACTAGAATTCCATTCGACTGTTGATCTCTGGTCCCACCCTGACAGGGAGTAACTGGTGACAGAATCAGTGTTATAGTCCCTTTGGCCACTTTTGAGCTGCAAGTAAGTTTTGAAGGAGTAGATCTTAGATCCAATAAAACCCACACTCGTGAAACTCAGAATGGTCAAACATACAAACTTCCTTTCCCAGTCTTCATCCTCTGCAAACTTTCTCAACCTATTCAGACCTTCCAGTTTTGTCTTTATCTTTTCTTTTTTCCCATCCTGGCCAGGTGGTAGCTTAGTACACAAAATTCTTCCATACTAAAAATGCATCTTCATGCACATAACTTCCTTAGTCTCCTCTGTCCTACTCACTGCTTCCCTCCCATCACAAGTCCAAGATTGCTTGAGTTTTTAAAAGCTTTTGCCAACCCTTTTCCCCGCTTTGGCCCCAGTGAACACGTTTACATTCCCAGTAGGACTGGCTGAACAGCAGACTTCCAAGGCACCTTGAATAGCAAAATTATCCTCGTTTGAACAGAAACAGAAAGAAGAGCAAATTAGCCCTGTAATTGCAGTTTAAGAACAATCCTAATGCACAAGAGGTGTTTTAAGCACCCCGTTTAGACCAAACTAGTAACTTAGATTGGAATCTAAAAGTAAATTCAGTAATCCACCATCGTGTGTCTCAGTGGGCTCTTGTTCACCCTCATAGGGTCCCGGAAGGTTGGTTACCTCCCCTGAGATCCCTGGAGAGAAGTCAGCCTCACCTTCATTACCCACTAGGACCTGATGCAGATGGTGCAGTGTCCAGGAGCCATCTTTCCCACCTGACATCCACTCCGGGGCTTAGTGGGATTCCACGAATGAAAGCCGTAGCTTCTAACGGCACCAGTTTATCTGCTATCCAGGAAGATGGGAGAGCAGTTTGGTGGATTGGGATGGTAGAAGGAGAAGAATTTGAATGACAAAAATAGATGGGACTCAGAAGAAGTGACCAAGGGTAGAGAGCCCACATAGGGAGACAGATGTGAAAAAGCTATTTGTATGCATAGGACTTAGGTAAGATTCTCAGAACTCAAAAGCAACCAGGGCAAAACATCCAGGCTGTAGGAAAATACGCAACCAGAACATTTAATCATCCTGTTACCAAGCGTAAAGCGTAAGTCTGGCAGACTCGTGGGAGTTGTCCTGAGCCGCAGAACCTGTAATGCCCCTTCCCATGGCTGAGTTACCTTTTCCAGCAGCAGCGCCCTGTTGGCACGTGACTGTCTG
This sequence comes from Hydrochoerus hydrochaeris, assembly GCA_004027455.1. Taxonomy (NCBI): domain Eukaryota; kingdom Metazoa; phylum Chordata; class Mammalia; order Rodentia; family Hydrochaeridae; genus Hydrochoerus; species Hydrochoerus hydrochaeris. The sequence continues at coordinate 86,885 of PVLA01007016.1, read as the reverse complement.
ATCTGTGCCCACAAGAGTGCAATGGGATCATTAAGACAGGACAAGACGCGGGACCCCTACCTCCTGGCTGGCTCGCCAGAACAAATGTTACTAGGCGGAGGTTAGTGATGTCCTGAAGAATTGAGCAGGACCCTTGGAGTAATGAGAGTCAGCTGTGTTAAGAGGAAAAGAAGCAGAGGTCCACACCTCACGGTGGAAGCGAGCAGAGCTCACGGCCCCGTACGACTGGACAGGCGCTGTGTCTCTTAAGGTCCCGGGGCTGTGGGACGGTCTATAGCTGGGGACAGCAGGAATGGCGGCTGTGTGGGCACCGGCCTTGCCCTACCCACTGGGAGCGGGGCTTTAGGACTGCACAAGTTTGTAAAGGAGGTGTCGTGGCATCCAAAGCCCACAGGGGTGGAGGTGACAAAACCACAATGCAGATGAGGTTGGACACAGGCCAGGCTTATGTAGCTTTGCGGTTCTGTATGCCTGGGGGGGCTTGTGGGGGGCAGAGTGACCTTTATCTGTGGTTTTCTGATGTTTTGATGCGGTCCTCTGTGCCCTGTCCAGTGTCTTGCTTCTCGCTCCTGTGGCTTCCTGTCGCTTGCTTGTCCTTGCCCTCCCCGCTCCCTGGCGTTGGTCCTCAGGCCCTGGCTGGTGGGTGCTCTCTGGAAGCTCTCTGCTGCTCCCTCACTGTCTCTGCTGCGGCTCTGCCCCCCTCCCCAGGTGCGCGGGGAACTGCTGCGGGAGAGGGTGCAGCAGCTGGAGGCCCTGGAAGCTCGCTTTGTGGAGTCGCTTGCTGCCCTGCAGTTCCAGAAGGCAGCCCGCGCCACCGAGACCTTGTCAGCCTACACCGCGCTGTTCAGCCTCCAGGACCTGCTGCTGGAGGAGCTGAGCGAGTCCGAGGCCCTGACCAAGCTGGCCTGCAGCCGGATCCTGGAGTCCCACGGCCCGGTGAGTGTGGGCCCGGGGAAAGGCCCAGGAAGCCACCACCACCCCTGGGTCCTTCGGGTGCAGCCTCTGGTCTAGCAAATGCCAGCTGGTCCCAGGTCTTCAGATAGACCGTGACTGTGTGCCCTGTTTACCCTGCAGAGCTGGGGAGAGGACAGAGTGAGGTGACTTTACACAGAGCCCCATGCGGTCTCTACCCAAAACTGCTCGGTTCCCTGCCTCGGAGGAGCCGCCCTTTGGGATTTGCATCTCTGGAATCCAATGTGTCTTCCAGGCAGGGCTCAGGTCACAGTTTCCCTTGGCACTGTTGTCCCATCAGAGCTCTGACATTCTGACAACAATGCATCCTTCTGCCGAGGGCATCAAAGGTGCGGTCGTACATTATCTATTTGTATACATCTAACTATTATTGGTGTCACTACATTCTTTGAAGATGTGAGAAGTTTCAAGATACGAAGCAGAGGCTATGGCAGTAACTGTTTTGGGGGCTCATTTTAGGCCTTGATGTGTAGATTTTAGAATTTTAAATGTTACCTGTTGCTGTGATAATTACTTATAATCAGGGATTGGTGCTGCATGCCCTTCCCAGTGCTCTGGGAAGCCAAGACAGGAGGATCTTAGGTTCAAGCCTGAATTCTGTAATTTAGCAATTTAGTGAGACCCTGTCTAAAAATGAAAAATAGAAAAAGGCCGAGGGTGTGAAGGTCCTGCGTTCAAGTCCTAGCACCACACAAGTAATAATAACAAGATAATGAGAACAGCTTTTTGTAGTGAGGGAAAGTGCTCTCATGTAAGCGTTAGTAATGTTTAATTATACTTCTAAAGATTATCATTTAAGCACAGTTAATGATAAGTTACAATTTTGCTTTGTAATTGTGCTCTTTGTCACACATCTTATTCACTGCTGAGCCATGCTGTGAGCTAGGTCCCACTGTGCCCAGTCCTCAGGTAAATAAATTGAGGCTTGGCTTCCTTGTGAAGACTGCATGGCTGATAAATGACAGGAGCCAGAAACTGAATCTGTTTCTGACTCTGTCGTGTTCATGAAATATCAGTGTTGAGTTTGCCAATGTGGGTTTCCAAAGTTTCTTTTAAGAGAAGCAAATGACAGTAGACTCTGAAGAGGTTGCCACTGTTTTTTGGCAAACACTCCATCCCCTGCAGTATGACAGCTGTTTTAAGGATTGCATGTGTCATGGTTTATGTCTAGATGTCCCCTCCGAGCCTCACGCACTCAGAGGTAGGGCTCTCGGGAGGAGATTAGATCATAGGTGCACTGTAATCGTTGGTGGATTAGTGTACTGATGCGTTTATAGCTAAGTGTGCTTTTAGGAAGTGGAGACACATAGGAAGAGGTGTGTCACTAGGGATGTGGCCTGGAAGGGTTTATCTCCCTCCCTGGCTCCTCTCTTCATTGTTTCCTGTCCACCATGACCTGAGTACCTGTCTTCCGCCAGACCCTTCCACCACGCCGCTTCTGCCTGAAGCTGGCTGACTACATAAGGACTGAAACATAAAATGTGAGCCAAAATAAACCTCTCTTCCTTTAAGTTGTGAGTATTGGGTGTTTTGTCCCAGCAGCGAGGAAAGGACTTGTGAAAGAGTGTGGAAAGAGTGTGAAAAAGTTCTAGCACAAAATGTTCAGGTGCTGAAGAAATAAAAATGCACCTGCTTTTTAGGCTTTGTGAGCTCACAGGGAATATGGAAACTCCTCAGGGTCAGAGCTTTCCTGGCGTCAGTAAAACTCTCAGAGGGCAAAATAGCAAATCAGACGTACATTCAGCCATGGGCAATGGGGCTCAGAAGATGGAATGAAATATTAGCGGGGAACAGCACATGAAACTGTCAGAGGCAGAAGATAGGAGGAGGGACAGGAAATGAAGCCATGGATGTCCTAACAGGTGGGACACCCAGTGAGGGCTGGGACAGGAAGCCCTGCAAAGCCCGCCTCCCCCACCTTGCCCCAGTGTGGGACATCCTCCCTGTGAGTAGCTTATGAAAGGCCCAGCCCAGGCGGGGAAGGAATCCGGTGTGCTTCAGCCATTGAGTCCGGACATCATGCTGATGGATTAAAATGGTTCTAGGTTGGCTTGATGGTCCTGGTCCAAAGACGGATGGTCTCTAGAGAGAAGTATTCTCATTGGGGGATTTCAGGATTTCTGCAGGTCAAGTTCAGCCAACTGTGAGCTTTTCAGAGGGGGAGAAAGTCACAGGTCACGTTCAGGACCTCTGTGTGGAAAAGCAAAAGGATAATCCATAAAGATCCCAGAAGACTTCAGATAGTCGACTTTGCAGCACAGAACTTAAAATAGTGGCTTATGAAATTGCTAAATAAAGGTAATATAAAATTAGTTTTAAATCTTACCTGAAGTATATGCTGATTCTAAACTTTCCATGTATTTAAAAAAAAAGACTGATAATAACAAAAAGAAAAACGGGTAGGACACGGAGGAATTGGTAGACCCATCATCATGGCAGGAAATTTCAGCACCCCTGTTTTAGTGGGATTTATTGGTCAAATAAAACACAAGATGCAGATAAACTGAGCACTGCATAAAAAGGGGTTTTCAGCATACACTTATAGAACCTGCGGGCCAGCTGGCATCCAGGCACGCTCTACACTGCATACTGGAATGGTTACGTGTAACTGGCTGTGTGTCATCCTGGCTACCTTTTGACAAATGCCAGTTTTAAATCAGTTTCATACAGACCATTACAAAAAATCCATACTTTGAAAATTTTAAAAACATACTTCTGAGTAATTTATGGGTCAAAGGAGAAAGTTTAAACTACATAGAGCAGTACGTACCTATGATGTATCACAATACATGGAATTTAGCTAAAGCAGTTTTTAGAGGGAAATTTGTATCCTAAACTTACATGGAAAAAGAGAAACTCCCATAATGAATACCATACAAAATATAATATTAGAGGAGAAATAATAAATAAACCTTAGGAAGCAGAAGGAAGGGAAATAGCCTAAATAAAATTAAAAACGAAACTATAGAGAATCAACCCAGTAAAAGTGGAAGTTTTTGGAAGTTCATGGGATGTGCAAACCTTTGGCAAGATTTGGGGAAAAAGTAAGGAACAAATATTATCCAAAGTTTAAAAAGTAACGTAACTACCACTGCAGTAGAGTTTTTAGAAATGAGAGAACACTGTGAATAACTTTATGTAGGTGAGTCTGAAGGTGAAATAATTTCCAGAACAATATAAATCATAAATATTGGCTCAAGTAGAAACAAAGTGTGTGTAGTCTTAATACCATGAATGAAATTGGTCTGGATGTGAAAATCTTCCCCTGCACACAGTTACACCGAAGCCCGGTAGTTCCATTGGTTCGCACCACCAAACCTCGAGGCAGTGGTGGCGAACGTACGGCACTGCAGTGGACACAATGGGACCCTTCTATCAGCCCAAGGGCCACGTCACCCAGAGGTGCAGTGTTGACCCTTGGTGACATCTAAGCGGGTCTGGGGCTGCAGTTTGGGCGCTTGGTGTCTGAAAGCTTTGCCATCACTGAAGGTCAGTCTCATGCACACATTATTTATTATTCCTGATGTTAGAAAATCTAGGAAATATTCTTCAACTTGTTCTATGATTCTCCAATAACCCTGACACCCAAAACCAGTCCAAGCAAACAGTTGCATTTGTGAAAACAGATGTACAATTCGTAAACGAAACACAATTCACATAATCTATCTGCTTATAGGTAATTTAAGTACATCATGGCCAGATTCTGTTTATCCCAGGAATGTAAAGTTGGTTTAACATTGAACATTGTTTACAGAATTCACCTGATTAGCCACAGAAAACAACCCCTCATTTTGGCATATGCAGAATAAATATGTGATTGAATTTAAGATATATTCAAGATGAAACTCTTTGGCAGATCAGTAATAGGAAATCTCAACACAGCATTTACCCCAAGCCCACAGCATGCAGTTCACTTGGAGGCGGTAGCTTGGAGGTGGCCCACTGCCCTGACTCCCAGGGGGAGGAAAGGAGCCTTCAGAGAGAAGGGCAGGTCCAAGGTCATGTAGAGTGTCAGGCCACAGCACGACACAGAGCCCCTGGGTTTCAGCTCATGATTACCTACTCACCCCAAGTGCTGAGAAAAGCCCAGGATTCAGCTCTACGGCGCTGTTCTCAAACCAGGCCAACATCGATGGTGCCTGCGGGATATAGCGCTTCCCCTTTCTGTTTGATCCCAAGCTCTTTTCAGCACCATCCGGGCGCCTTATCTCCCGTTCATCTGGAAGAGCAGAATCCCGTGTCCTCCTTTGGAAGCCCGGTGGCGAATCGGGTGATTCTGTGCTGAGTCAGTTGATGGCAGTGGACACCCCGCTCCTTTTCCTTGGCTTTGCATTTGGAGGGAAGACGGCCTGTTTTGCTCAGATATTAGACTCTCATTCTGCAATTTGATTGTTTCTGGGTAAACCACTTTCCTGTTGGGAATGAGCTTTAAAGCTGTTAAACTTTCTGGAGAATTAAAAAGCATGGAATGAAATGCCTTGGAGAAACAACTCCTAAGGAAACTCTGTCCGGTGCTGCTCATTTGATGAACACTTCAGACTCATTTTCTGAGACTGGAACATATGCAAGGTGTCACTGGATCAGAGTGCCGAGTGGCAACGATGGACACATTTGAAGAGGGTGGACTTACTGGGAACAGACCACATACCCTGGACGTCACTGCGCCCGCTGTATCTGCATTTCAGTTGAGAGTGCTGAATAGTCCCAGTCTGCAACTTCCGCCCCTTCTCCGTCTGTTTCCCTGCCCATTGATGCTGCCTGAGTTTTCTTACTTCCAGCTTCTGCTCAGCATCACTGGTCCGGCAAGGCTGGAGCTCACCAGGAAAACAGGCAGCTCCCTGCTGGTGAAAATGGAGCTCACGCCAAGGCCAAGGCGCGTGTAAAGTGTCCGAGCCCGAGGTCCCCCGTGCTGCAGGCGCTGGAGGAGGCTGAGGAAGGAAAGTCGTTTGACCTGGGTCCTCGGTGGGAAGCAGAGCCCTGCTCGTGAGCCCGCGGTCCTGCTCCAGCGTCACCCCTCCCGCTCCCCCCTTCTCTGCTCCTGTCTTCCCTCTGTGCTGCTGCACGGATGTCTCTGGAAAGGAACGGACCCCCCACAGCCCACCCTCCAGCTCTGCATTTAAAAGCTCCCCTTTAAAATCTGTCCACGGTCCCTGAGCCTCCGTGCCCCCCCCCCCCGCTCCTAGCGCTTGAGATACCTTCAGGTTCCGTCCCCTTGAGGGACCTCTCCCTGGATAGCTTTCAGCGCGCCTCCTTGTGAAGGCCTCCTGCGCATTTTCCAAGCCAGCCCGGCATTGCCCTCTTAGGCGGCCTGGTGACCCCAGATGGCGGTGTGTGTCCTCTACCTGTGTGTGCACGCGGTCTCCTCGCCACACTGGGGCTGCAGAGTCTGGGAGGCTTGTCTCATTCACACGGAGTCCCTGCACCCCCAAAAGGCCCGGAACCCCCTTTTCTTTCTCCTCTCCTCTCTCTGCTTGCCTGCTTTTCCTTCCTTTTTTCATCCCTTCACTTCCCTTTCTTCCTCACTTCCTTCCTTTCTTCATTCTCTTTCATCTAGCCAGCCGTATGTCCATCTGTCCATGTGTCCATTGCCATCATCTGTCGTCTCTGTTCATTCACCTCATGGATATCAACTGCTGATGAGAGGCCACAGAACTGAGAGACAGAACTCAGAGTCAGATAAACTGAAACCCCTCTCGCTTGTGTTCCTGCCCAGCCCCCCATGTGCTTCTATTCTTTGTGCCTCCACTACCTTATTTATAAAATGAGATAATACTAAATTCCTACCTTGGGTTGTCTTGCAAAGATTATGTGAGCTAATTTATGTAGAAATAGAGTGAAATCTGACAGTGTAGGCCTCCAGTCAGTGCTGGCTGACCTCTTCCTCCTCTTCAGCCTTCAACTCCTCCTCTTCCTCATCCTGTTCATTGCTGCTTCTTCCATGAGCTGGGCCTTGTGCTCCCTGCTGCAATAAAGACAGGCCAGCCACAACACCCAGAGTTCCTGCCCTCCGCGCTTAGAGCCCAGGGAGGAAGGCAGCTTTAGAGCAATTCCAGAAGTGAGTTTCACCTGCTGTTGTGCTGGGTGGCAGCAGATGTGGGCAGAGTAAGTCTCAGGAGCCAAGACTGATGCACTGGGAGAAACTGCCCTCTGCAGATGATAAACTGCAGGACATGTGCTCACCCAGCATCTGTCCCTAACCGAGGCTTTGCAGGCTCTTGCAGAGCAGCCGGCTCTCTGCAGCACCAGTTTCCCTGCTGAGGGGTGGCCAGAACTCACTGCTGGAAACCGTGCTGGATGATGTTCCTACTTCACTGCTGCAGTGCTGAGAGATGCTCACAATTCCAGATCTCTGGTGCTAGAAGCCTGGCCCAGAGGCTTTTGGTGCTTTCCTAGTCTTTGAGGACAAACCTCAAGTGTTTGGTCTGGGTGTCAAGCTCCCTCTGCTGTATCTCTCTTTTTTCCCTTTTGTCTTGGGTTTTGAGTAGTGTTTCAGAACCTTGAGGGACTTTGGGACACTGTTGAGAGTATAATGCAAGCTTCAGCCCCTCTGCAGAAACATGAGCCATTCCGTGCCTATTTAGAAAGATCAAGGATCAGCACGCCCTGATGAGGACCATTCAGGACCACTCAGGATGGGCTCACACCAACCTCTCTGGTGAATAATGGGTTAGGTGAGTTTGTGTACTCGCTACGGTGGAGCAAGCTCCTGTGTTAAAACTACCGAATTCAGTGGCTGTAAGGGTGCAGAGCCTTGAGTTTGGCTGAGGACAGGCAGTGTCACCCAGTGGTGAAGAGCACAGACCCTGGGCCCAGCTGACCTGGCCTCAGATTCTAGTTCTGCCACTTAAGAATGGCATCACCAAGCAAATGACCTTCAGCCTCTCGGCCTCCATATCCTGGTGCACAGGACAAGAGAAGTGGGAGTACGGCTTCTAGAGGGCGGTTCCAAGGAGTCAGGGCGATTGAAAGACACTTCCTGACATACGAGGCACGATTGAAGTATAGCGTGACTGTTTAAATCTTCAAAAATTCATTACAGTGAAAGACGTGTTGCCGTGCATCCCCCCAGAACCCTCCCTCTCCCTTTGAACGCACTTAACCTGTTCTTGCCACTTTCTGAAGCAGCTCTAGTGTATCTCTTTTAGCATGAAAGTTTTCTGTGAAAACGGAACCATTCAGTGTATATTTCTACCCAACCTCATAGGACGTGGTTCATTCTCGCTAAGCCATGGAAAGTCGAAACTCACATATCGAAATGACATTGAGTTTGTCTAATCTGTGGGATGTTGCAGCTTAGGGACCCAGCACACCGCCGAGAAGTAGGCTTTCCCTGTTGGTCACGCAGCCACCTAGACTTGCGATGCTGCTTTGGTCCGGCATCATGAAGAAAATACCGTGCTGCGTGTCTCTAGCCTGGGAAGAAATCCAAAGCTGAAACTCAGAGAACCATTTGCACTGAGCCTGCATTGTTTTCACACCATTGTGAAGTCCGAAATCATAAGTGAAGCCATTGCAAGCTCTGCATCGCCTGTCTAGTGTGAGCCCTAGAACAGGAAGTGCGGCACGCACTTCCGTCGGTTCGGTTCCTACCATGGCTGCTGTGTGCAGCACGGCTTCTGCCCGTGGTAGACAGAGGCAATGCAGTAAGCCTGTGACAGGGGCCGGCTGCCCGCCACACTGCAGACAGGGAGCAGGCGACTCAGCCCTGCCCTCAGGGAGATCACACTGCACCCAAACAGGTACAGCCCATGGTTCAGTGGCTGAAAAGGGGCATAAACAAGCCGTGGTGAGTGACACATGTGGAGGGGTGTCTACCATGCCCAGGGTCTTGGGAGCCTGTCACTGAGGGCTTCATAAGCTGGACTTGCACAGAGATTCAGATGCCCAGGCAGGCAGGTACGGGCACCTCCCATGGAGGGAACAGCATATGTGGAGGTGCGCAGGTATGAGAGATGGTGGCAGTTATCTTGCACGGTTGGGCACAGCTGCATGGGGAGCCAGGCAAGCCCTCGGTGTCTGCAGGAGACGCCACACCTATGTCCCAGACTCACTGCCGCCCCTCTCCATGCAGGAGCTCCAGGAGCTGGAGCGGAAGCTGGAGGAGCACCTGTCGCAGCAGGAGGCGGCCCAGCAAGAGCGGGCCCTGACCAGCTGGCAGCAGTGGGCGGCCAGCGGGCCTGGGGTCCTGAACGAGCCCGGGGAGGCAGACACTGAATGGCCCATCTCCTCCATCCTGCAGCAGGCCCTGAGCAAGGGCCAGCAGATGCTAGAGTGCCATCAGCAGAGGTAGGAGGGGCTGTGGCCTGGGGATGTCCCCCCTTGCAGGCCTGGGGGCTACTGGCTCCCACCCTCCCTTCTAAGGAGCCATCTCAATTCTCAGTGCTGCTAGCATCAGAGGACCCCAGCTTTCCTTCCCCGACACCCTTCTTCACTTGCTTCTTTAGGATAACTAATAATATGTTTAGACTTTTTGTTTTTCAATAATTATAGACCCAGAAGTAGCTGTAAAAATACTGCAGAGAGATTCCCGTCCCTTTACCCAGCTTCCCCATCTGGAAACGTCGTACACAATCACAGTGTGTTATCAAAACTAGGGGTGGACATTGGCTCCTGGTGGGCTTTCTTCAGGTTTCTCCACGGTGTAGCAGTTTGTGTCCTGCCTTTGTAGAATTAGGAAGCAGATGGACCTCTGTCTTGTTCTTTGCATTCTTTTTCAATTAAACTAGATGATTAGCCTTTGCCTGTGTGCTTAGTACTGTTAGAAAAAACCATAATCTCATACAGCTCCCCAATTTCCTCCAGTGAACACAATATTGATGTGGAGAGGGCGCAGGCTGCATCCTAGACACGGTGGGGTTAATTTTGGAAAATACACAGATTAATTGGCAGGAGACAGGCCTGCCTTGAAGGGTTACGATTTCTGCGTGATGAGGTTACAGGCTATTTTAATTCATTTGATCGTGCACATCTGTGCACACAGTGTCACGGTGCAGTTTGGTTCCACTGGGATAATCGTGTGAGGGGCTGAGTGCATGTGGTCCAGGTGTGGGCGTGACCAGGCCAGGCTTTCCGCCTCCTGTGCTCTCTGCGGGGCTGTGCTTGTCAGGGCACATTTGGGTTGGACCTGCAGAAGGGCTGGGTGGTGACAGCAGCGGGGACGGGGGTGGGTCCAGGATGGCAGCTCTGTTTGGTGAGCGGAGGTGTGGCAGTCCAGCCACTCCCGGTGGAAAGGTGCTAGCTCTTCTCATGGCCTTGTGTCACTGGGTCAGGGACAGCACAGGGCCAGGGGGTGCAGGCCCCAGGTCTTGGCCATGAGGAGCTGCTGTAGAATCCAAAAGATCAGAGTGACTACTAGGAAAAAGGAGGATTTATCTCCGGATTTTGGATGCACATCCACATATGAAACTCACTTACAGAGTGCCGGGCGTTGGAACGGGGGGGGGGGGGGGGGGTCTAGTTTTATGCGCTTGGCTGAGCAGGGTTGGACTTTAGAATCTGGGTGGCTGGGGAATGAGGGTACAGAAGCAAGACAAAGCAGTTAATGGCTGATCCTTGGAAGAGGACAGAGCCAGATGAATCCTTCGAGGAGAGGACATAGAGCCTGTTTACAGGGCGTAGCTGCCAACCTTACCTGTACCAGGGCAAGAAGTTACAGCCCCAGGGCAGGGCGGAGCGTCAGGGGGCCTGCTGTTCAAACCCCTGCAGAGTGGCACAGTTCTCAGAGAGGGATCACAGAGCTCCTCAGAGCCACTTAAGAGCGACCTTGAGCTCCCACTGAGCAGCCTTCCGCCTCCTGAGCTCTCCGGCCTGCTATTAGGGGAGCAGACCAGGTAGAGACAGGACGCTCTCCACACACCTGCTTTGGGGTGTGTGTGTGTGTGTGTGTGTGTGTGATTTTTTTGTATACACAGGCAACGGAAAAATATAGTGAAGGTAGAAATTTTAAAAATTTATCACTGTAAAGATATGTTGTCCGCCCATCCCCCCTCGCTTTGGACACGCTTTTGCCATCCTCTGTGCCACTTTCTGAAGCAGCTCTGGAGTCCTCCTTCCTGGGTGTCCGTGTGAGATGTGGGCAGAGATCCAGCGAATGCTGTTGCCCATCCGATGGAAAGGCGGATCCCTAAAAACATAGTGACGCCCTCCTGGTTATTCATCGTATTCACTGGGTCTGGCACGTGTGACTTCTGGCTCTTCCTCAAAGTCAAAATGGTCATGAAAGGGAAACATGTTCGATCGATGGAAGACACTGAGGCAGCCAGAACAGTGCAGTGAAAGACCCTCAGGAAAGAGTCCCTCCAGAGCTGCCGCAGGAATCAGCACGAACGGAGAGAGAAGTGCGCTTAAAGTAAGAAGGGTTCCGAGGGGAACTAGTGGCAATGTGTTTTTACACTAAGAATTTTTTAAACATGTGAACATTCTTCCTGTTTGTCGGTCCTGCCTCTTATAGGTGCACAATTTATATATACATACATGTTGCATCGTGTAGCTTAGATCTGTGACTTCATTACCAAAGCATCTTGGTGACTTCCCGTAGCTGCCCCCTTATGTGTGGCAGGACTCACAAGCCTGGACTTTGTCTCCATTCTAGTCTGAGAGAGGAGCACCGGAGCAGTGCGGTGCTGGAAGATCTGCTGGAAAACATGGAGGCCGACACCTTCTCGACCCTGTGCAGCCAGGTGAGCAGACGGCAGTGCGCTTCTGGGTCTTCCTCCTCCTCCTCATGGGGACGTCCCTTCATATCCTCAGCTCACATCCCAGGATTAGGCCAACTGTGGGTCAACATTTTTTTTTTAAAAGCCTGGGCATGGTGGTGCAGCCTGTAATCCTAGCACTGGGGGAGGCTGAGGCAGGAGGATGGCAGATTCAAGCCCAGCCTAGGAAGTTTAGAACATAGTGAGACCCTTAGAATGATTTAAAAGGGCTGGAGACGTGCAAGTCCCTAAGCCCAGTCCCTAGGTTGCGGACCTGATTTTTTTGGACAGCCCTGAAAACTTGGAGCATGTTTTCCAGACAGAGCCACTGAAATATTTATTGTCCTGAGAGCAAAAACCTTAAGAATATAATAAATTAAAAATTATTCACCCCGTCTAGCGATGGCCAGGGTTTGAGCTCTGCTGCCTTTTCCTGCAGGAGCTGAGGCTGGCGGCTTACCTTTCCAAGATGACCATGGTGCCTGGTGCCACGCTGTGCCGCCTCCTGAGCGTGGCAATGCCCACGGCCCCGCAGCCCCAGCTGCTGGTCCTGCTGGACTCAGTCAGTGAGAAACACCCTGAGCACACGGTGGAGAACCCGGGCAGCGGGGAGCAGCCCGACCTGGGCAGGCGGAGGTGAGTGCCCTGCAGAGCCACAGAACCTGGTGTGCGATGCATCCGGGTGCCCATAGAGGGACAGCCCAGACCTGGGCTCCTCTCCTGCTGGCTTCTCGCTTTCACGGCATCTTCACGTGTCCACCCCCTGACAGGCCCCAGTATTCACTATGCTGCCACCACTTGATTTTCCAAGTGGAATTTAAGAAAACAATTGTAAAAGGAAGAAGAGCCATAAATGTGCCAAACGTGCCCACGAGCGCACTTCCCGTTTGCCCAGAGAGTACTGCTTGGGGGAAAAGCTGGTCTTGTTTTTATTTTTAATGGAGAAGGAGTTAAGAAAATGTAAGAAGTGCATAGAGAGGGAAAAGGCACACGTGGCCTTACTGCCTGCAGAAAATGGTGGTTAGAATTTGGTTCCATTTCTCCCTGCATTCCTCCCGTTTGGTTCCATCCCTCTCCTGCACCCTCTGTGTGTGCATGTGTGCGTGTGTGCATGTGCTACGGTAGGTGAGCACGGCTGTGTTCGTGTGCATGAATGTGTGCACGGATGCTACTTGGTTTATGATGGATTGTGTCCCAATAAGCCCCTCCTAGGCCGAGTACCTTATGCGGAGAGCGCGTAATCTCCCAGCATCCTTGCTAAGCATCCCTTGGGTCCCGATCACGTGACTAGCTGGGCCTGTGGCTCACTGCTGCCGCCCAGCGTCCAAGAGTCTGGACCACCTATTGCCAACCTGGAGAGACCAGAATTCAAATCGCGGTTTCCACTGAGTCCCGGTTGCTCTCCCAGCGGCACAGAGCTGAGCGTGTGTGATCTGGCCCCTGTGTGTGTGTGTGTGTGTGTGTGTGTGTGTGTGTGTGTGTGTGAGCTGCAGCACACCCGGCTGTGCCTTCTGCTCGTCACCCCCGTGTCCTTTCCTCTCCACTTCATGCTCCTCTAGTTAGACGCTGCTCCTGCTCTCTTTATTAGTATAAAACTGCCCTTGTGGCCGGGATGGACACATCGTAGATGTTGCTTTTTGTGACTGCCTGCTGCCATGCAGAGGGTTTGGCAGAGGCGTGGGGCTGCTGCCGTCTCTCCCTGGACACTCAGCTGGGCCATCTGTTCCCCAGCCATGGCTACCTCTGCAGGGGTTTCCCTCCAGGGCCAAGGTAGCGGTGTGACTTTGACCCGGAATTGCATTCTATGAGGAAAGGGAGGAGGCTGGGGCGTGGAGTGAGGTGGGTTTTGGGAGCAGCCAGCAGTGTGATCTGAGATGAGAGAACGTGAAGGAGGAGAAGGCATCAAGAGAGTCAGGTGTGGCAGCCAGCTGTGGACCACATGGCCTCAGCTGGGACCCACAGGAGGCTGGGCCCGGTACCTGTGATGCTGCGGAGCTGGCAGGGTGTGGACAGAGGTGTGAGGGTAGTACACTTCCTGATAGAAGGGCAGTATCTTCTAGTCAGACTCACAAGGTTAAGAAGTACTGGTGGATGGGGGGCCGGGCCAGAGGAAGGGGGAGCCAGGAAAGGACAGTTGGTGGCAGTAAGAGTCCAAGTGGTAGGAAGATCCTGCCTAGTGTCTCTGCCGACCAGCACGGTCAGCAGCCCCACATGGGCGTGGCTACAGGGCTGGGTGATTGTGGTCGGGGCCCTAGGTGTGGGGTGGTGAGGGGCAGACTGTGGTCTGAGGACCTTGTTTGGGGGCTGCTCCTTCATCCAGCTGAGTTTGCAGGAACAGGCAGGAGGGTACAGGGCAGCTGTCACAGAGTGGACCTCGTCTCCACCCTGTTTGTCCAGCCTCCTGACCAAGCAGACAGGATGATTCTGCAGGCTTGGGCAGCGATCCTGGTCCCTGAAGACAGGGACAGGGCAGTCACTATTCTTGAGGCCACGTGTTCAGTGCCTGGTTATCACATCTGGTCAGGGCCATGGTTTGTAACCTGAGGGCCACACAGGTATCCAGGAAGAGCCTGCTGCCAGGCCAGGAAGGACAGGCCAGGGCAGCACTGCAGTGGCCCCTCTGGGTGCTGGTGTTGAAAGAGTGTCCTTTCCTGGCTAAGGCCAGAGCTCCTGGAGGGAGAACCTGGCCAGGCCAGCAGGGGAAGGCTGTCCTCACTGCCGGCTGGGCAGGACCACTGAGGCAGAGGAGGCTCGGAGGCCCGAGGCGGCCATCCCCACGGTCTCCTGTGACCCTCTGCGTCCTTCCTCTCAGTCCAGAGCCCCACACCCGCCTGAGGCCTGCAGGCCCTGCCTCGCCCACCTCCAGCTGCATGTTCATCGCACCCCTCCTTGGTTCCCCGGTGGGCCTGCTGGTTTTCCTTGCTTTGTTGTTTCTGTCCTGGGATCAGATCCAGGCTTGTGCACGGAGCTGGGCTCCCCAGCCCTGCTGTGCTTTTATTTTGAGACAGGCTCTCGTGGACTCGCTAAGTTGCCCTTACTGGTCTTGAACTTCTTATCCTCCTACCTCAGCATCCCAGGGTGCTGGAATTACAGGTGTGCACACGTCCTAGGCATGGACTCTGTGTGGGACACGAGGGGCCCACGCACGCTGCTCTTCTCCAGGGACCCTTCCCTCAGCGTCTCTGCCTCCCCACCGCTCCCACTTCCCTCTGTCTGACCAGTGTCACCTGTCACCATCTGTGAGTCCCCTGAACTGGGCACAGTGGGAGCACAGGCCTTTCTTTCCTCACCATTGGAACAAAATACCTGATTTGCACAATTCAAAGGTGAGCTTGATTTGGGCTCACGGTTTTCAGTCCGTGGTCAGCTGGCTCCAAGGCAGAGACGGCTCACAGCATGACAGCCAGGAAGCAGGAGAAAGGGGAAGACCCAGAGCAGGAGAGGCCACCTCTTAAGGGCAAGCCAGCTGTCAATCCCCTTCCCAAAGCCCAGCCTCTGAGAGCCTGAGGCTCTGGGGGAATTCACGACAGGAACTTTCACAAGGAAGAAGGTGCTCTCTAGAGCCGAGAAGGGAGCCAGGTGGGGCTTGTTAGAATTACTAGTCACCCAACACTGTTTCTCTCCCCAATAAGACCTTTCTTTCTTGCTGTCAGGAAACACCAGACCTGGTGGAAAGCCTTAGAAAGCAAACTGCGGGCAGACCTGAGGAGCAGGGGGCTGGAGAAGATGGTCTGCGCGCGCCAGAGGAAGGAGAGGTAATGAGCCTTACTCAGTGCTGCTGTGGGCTGGGATGGGGACCCGGGAGGTGACAGGAGGAGGAGGAGAAGGAGGAAGAGGAGAAAGAGGAGGAGGAGGAGGAAGAGGAGAAAGAGGAAGAGGATGAGGGCTTCTCCCTGAATACCACAAATCCTAATCCCGTGGGCCTGGTTTAGAAGCTGAAGACAAGCCTGTAGCAAATGTTCCCCTGACATTTATTAGCATTTTAATTCATGTATTTATTTTAGCTAATAGTTATTCTTAATGGAATATAATTAGAGAAAGAAGAATTCCGTAGAGCCGTTCTGATTTTACTGTTGCCGGAGCCCTTCCATTTCACATCGCACTGAACCCCCCGGAAAGTGGGATGCTAAAACTGCAGCTCGTGGGGGTGTCCCATGGAGCGGCCCAGGACAGTGGCTGGCCGGTGGTGGCTGTGGCACTTGAGGTCCTCCAAGTGTCCCCTCTGTTCCCTGAAACCACCAGACTTGCACACTGTGCTGTGACTTACGCCTGCCTGGAGACTGGGGGCCCTGAGGGGCAGAGGGGATTCAGACTGCTCACCAAGGGTCTCCATGATTCCACCAGAGAAGATTTAGAGAAAATGTAACATCGGGTAGACGCAGTGGCTTAAAAAGCGGCCTCCACCCTGTGCTCAGGAATCAGAGGCTGTCAGAGAGAGGTGTTTGCCCAAGCTCTGGTCCTCACCCAATTTCTCAGAGCCAGGGGAAAGGGGTTGGCCCTGTACCGTGGATCATCTGTGATAAAAAGCTTGGAGCCCTCGGCAGTGGGCTGGTGCCTGCGTGTGGTCTCAAGGAAATTGGATCAGCACAGTGCTCAAGAGAAGTAAATTCAAGCCCAGATCAAGGAATTAAATACACAGTATGCAAACTGTAAAGTGTCCCATTGGGGACATCCCAGGTGACAGGGACAGCCGTGGAGTGTGCCCACTGAGAGGGGCTCTGGCCGTCCTGGTTGGGTGCAGCAGCTTTCACTCCTGCCGAGGCACTGTAGACCCATGTGGAAAGGCAGACGGCACCATGCAAGCTTGAGGGTAGGACGTCGGGGGTGGGCATGGAGCAGTACCTGCTGTGTCCCTTCTAGGAGGGCCAGCACGCCTGCCAAGGATGCCCCCCAGGTGGGCCCCTGGAGATAGGACTGTGACCTGCACCCCTTGAGCAGAGAGAGAGAGAGAGAGAGCCCTGTGTCTTGTACCCCCTTGAGCAGAGAGAGAGAGAGAGAGAGCCCTGTGTCTTGCAGGTGGCATCTGGCTCTGAGGGGCAGCCAGGGACAGAGGGCAGCACAGGGACAGTGTCCCAGCAGTCATTTGGTGGCAGACACTTTGTGTAATTCCCAGCCATTGCTTTGTAACCCAGCTCCATTACCTGCCTTGCAGTGGGGCCCATACTGTGTGTGGATAAATATTTAACCATGGGCTCTTCCAGCGAGGCTGACATCAAGTAACCGAGATGACAGTGGCTCCCGGGATTAAGAGCCATGGCCTTGGGTTGGCTCACACAGCACAGTTCCGGGCTTGCTGCTGACCAAAGGGAAAGCAAGTCTTTAAAGTGACACTAAATTGGGGGTGTCAGGACCCAAAGGGGATCTCCCGGGGAGCTCTGTCAGACACTAGGAGGGTCCAGGTAGCCCTCCTGGCTGAATTTGCTCTCCCATTCTCTCTCTAGAATTTTGAAGAAGACGTGTATCCCCATCAGAGACAGGCTGGTGTTCTCTGGAAAAGGAAGTTGGCCCCAGCTGTCCCTGGAGCCCATTGGCGAACTGGCCCCTGTCCCCATTGTAGGGACTGAGACCATCGATGTATTAAGCACAGGCGAAAAGCTCTTTATATTCAGAAACCCAAAGGAGCCAGAGATCTCACTGCACGTTCCTCCCAGAAAGAAGAAGAGCTTCCTGAATGCCAGGAAGGCCGGCAGGGCCCCGGAGTTGCACTCGCCCCAGGGAAAGGGGGCGGGAGACGTCTGAAG
This sequence comes from Hydrochoerus hydrochaeris, assembly GCA_004027455.1. Taxonomy (NCBI): domain Eukaryota; kingdom Metazoa; phylum Chordata; class Mammalia; order Rodentia; family Hydrochaeridae; genus Hydrochoerus; species Hydrochoerus hydrochaeris. Next base: position 69,478 of record PVLA01007016.1, on the reverse strand, counting down.
GTGGAAAAGCTTATTTCTTGCTGTGCGCCTGTGTTTTGTTTGTTTGTAATATACAGCTTTGCAGGAGACTGTCCTGGGACAGCCCCGGGCAGGTCTTGACAGGGTTGTCCTTTCTCTGGGACTGTGTGGGACCTGGTCCCCTCACACTTGGTGCCTGCTGAGGACTCAGTTGCCCTGGTTTTGTGAACTCTGCATCCCAGGGATATGAACTCTCGTCTCTCCTAATCGGTGAAGGTCTGGAACAGATGCCCACCCCGGTCACACCCCAGCACCACGCTGTGTGACAAGCAGTCTATGTACCCAAGGCAAGAGACTATTTGTTCATTGAGTGTTTGTTACGCTCGGTGATTGTTTTTAATAAAAGGAACCTTAGGAAATAAATGTATTTCACGCACAACTCTATAATTGAACTCGGTGTAGCTCTCTGGGGGAACTGTTTATTTTTAATTACTTCTGTACCGTGGCTCCCTGCTGTGGTGTCCAGCAGAGATCTGGAATTGCCAGAAAACGTTCAGCCCCAGGGCAAGACATTGCCAGTTCAGACCCCGGTTACCAATCCCAGTTTACAAATGAGATTCAGCAGCTCAAGAAGTGAGTTTTACAAGATCATAAAGCCTGTAAATAGCAACAACTCCTGCTTTACGGCCCCAGGCTCTTGTCCTTTTCCTGTCCCTGATCAGGAACACGTGCTGGGCTCACTCTGTGTCCCACAGGTCATCCTCCGAGACCTGTCATCCAAATTGTCCCCTCTGTGCCTTGACCTTTCTGCTATCACAGCGTGGTGGAGGCGGTGACATCCGCCAGGAGCTGGGCCACGTCACTGACCTATGGGCTTTGCTGAGAGCCCAAGAAGGTGCCTAAGGTGGTCTTCTCCTAGGGGGAGGAAGTGATTAGGGGGCAAAGGGGTCTCTGGTGAAGCCTCTGTTGTGGGAGAGTTGCTGCTAGGTCCTCCCAACTGTTTTAACACTGTCCTAATTGTCACTGACAACCCAGCAGGCTTATGTCACCATTCTTGTCTTATAGGTAGGAGCCGAGGCTGAGACTTGGAGAAGATAAGAGACTTACCTGCAGTCTCAGCACCCGTGAGGGAAGAACCCTGGATTTGAACCTGGGTTTCCTCCCTTCAAGTCCCTGGTCTGCGCTGGGCCTCGCTTTTGAAGCCCTGGCACCCTGCAGCCCCCACCAGGTGCAGCGTGGTGGGCAGGGTATAGGGTGAGGGTTACACTTTCTCTGGGTGCCATGGTCATGAGCTGCCAGGTGACCACACTGGGATATTAGCAGTGTGCACATCTGAGCAGCCAGTGTGAATTCAGAACAGGACTGGATAGGGCCAGTTTTCCCAGCAGAAGGTCCAGGGGGCAGAGGGAGGACAGTGGAAGAACCCCAAGGATTTGAAAAATTAGTGCAGAATCCTCTGCCGAAGACTGATGGGAGAGGGTGTTGGCAACAGGAAGGGCCAGGCTGCTCAGAATCCAGCCTCGGGACCTGATGGTGGCTCCCCGGGTTGCTGGTGGTTGAGGAGAGCCCGCGTTTCTGTAGTGAGGGTCAAGTTCAAATCCAGCCCTGTCACTTAAGAGCAAGACGTTTCCCGCCTTCACCTGTCAAACATGGGTTTCCGCGCCTCCTTGAGAGACGTGAGTGAAGTTCTGGATATTACGTCTGTAGCATTTGATAGAGTGTGGATGTGCAGTGAAGGCAGCCTCACTGTCTTGCTGTATTTTTAAGTATTCACAAACTTGAGCTACGCTGGTACTTTCACTCCCCTTTCTGCTCTAGTCTTGAGGGCTGGACCTGCCACAGTACAGGAATCTCATCTCCCCCATATTCACCTGAAGTTTAATCCCCAAATTGTACATTATTAGTATTAAGAGAGTAGAAACTTAATGCACCTATGATGTTTTTTGAGGTGATCAGGATTAGATAAGGTCCTTAGGGTGAGGTCCCCATGATACAGTCTTGGTAGCATTTTTTAGAAGAGGAAGAAAGTAAAAGAATACAGAGATGCCCTCCCTCTCTCTTGCCATGTGATGCTTTGTGTTGCCCTGGGACTCCGGCAGCCTTGAACTTTAGAACTGTGAACCAAATAATCCTCTTTTCTTTATAAATGAGGCTGCCTCAGGTATTTCATTATAGCAACAATAACAACAACAAAAAGCACACTAGTACACATGGAAGCCTCTTGTGGGAGGGAAGCTCCAGGGAACGTGGGTTGAGAGGACTTGGACTCGAGTTGGGCTTATTACTTTCAAGCTGGGTGACTGGGAAACTGTTAAGCTTCTCTGAGGTCTGACTTCCAGGTCACCTTGTCCTTTGAGAGAGTTCCATCTAGCTGCACTGGCAGGCATAAGCATGAGTAATTGTTCCATGCCACAGATAAAGCAGACTGATGAAAATCATGCTGTGGGAATTTGAGAGTGAGATCAAACCTGGCGGAGGATATTTGGGGACAGTTTCATCCTATGACTCCTAAGTCTTTTTCTGCAGATTTCACCTCGTGGGCTGTAGACAGGCGTGTCTGTGGCTCACTGGACACCTGTTCCTGGGCACCTCGCAGGTATCTCAGCCTCAGCTTGTCCATCTGCGAACCTAGCAGGTTCCTCCTAGGAACCCTGTTCCGCTAAGGGCATCCCCTCTCCAGGTGAATGGCGCCAGGCCAGACACCTACAAGATCAGAGGCATCTGATCTGGTTCTCGGCCTTCAATCTGATGTCCAAACCTTGCTGACCATGCGACAGAATCGCCTTCTCACCTGAGCCCGCCTGCTGCCCTTTTCTTCCTCCTCCCTGGGCCAGGGCATCACCACCTCTCTCCTCGAAGGCACCACCAATTGGCTGCTCCCCAGGCTGGCTCTGCCCCATCTGTGTGCACAGCAGCCCCCTCTGTCTCGGTCACTCCCTGCTAAAAGATCCCTGCAGGCTCCTGACTGCTAACAGGACTCACCAAGTGGCCCCCAGGACCTCCTGGCCGTGTCTGTGCCGGGCTTCACCTCCTGCCAGAGCTGCTAAGTAGGGAAGCACAGCTGGGTTGCCCCCCCGAGATCTGCCATTTCCCAGCTATGGGGCCCTTGGTGACCTCCTTTGTTCCTGACCCATCTGCTTTGCAGAATCAGTAACATGAAAGCCTGTGCGTGCCCAGAGTCAGGGAGCCATTGCCCAGGTCCGCTAATCTCACCGTTGTCTTAGTGCTGTCATCCATTTGTGCTTCAGGAAGGCAGTGCCGAAGACCGTGCACAAGGTGAGCAGGAAGTAGACGCGGTGACTGGAGCTTTTCACTGGTTTCTGTCCTCCGATGGCAGCTGCAGGGAAGAGAACCAGGAAATCAACTCCACTGCGGTCTTGTGTGAGCCAGTGCTACTCTGGTCTCCAGAGTTGACCAGTACCAACGGCAACCACCGTGACAGCAAAGCACCACAAAGACATCGCTGCAGAGTTTACCTGACCTGCGGCAGGCACTGTCTCTTGAGGCTTTATCCTAAATTTTTGTAATTCTCAAAGTGCCTGGGCTGGGAGATGTGACCCATCTGATGGGTGACAGGCTGTGAGATAACTCCCCTGTTATCACATGCCTCACAGTGCCTCCCCCACAGGTGCCATTGCCTCCTTGTCCTCCTCCCTGCTTCCCACCCCAACCTTGGCGGGGACTGTCACATGCTGGAGGGAGGGGAGTCCTTTCTCAGCCCCTCGACATGGAACTCACCGGGCCTCAGAGTTTCCCAACAGGCATGAGGGTGAGAGTAACAATCTTTGCCTCTAACCGGAGGATTTAGAGGGTTGTAATTAGGGTGTTGATGGATAGGCTACTATTTCAAGCAGTTATAGTGCTACTAGTTTTCTATTCTTCCAATTGTTGCTTTTGCCCCTTTACATCTTTTTCTGATTTCTTTTATATTAATTTAGTGTCTTTAATGACTCTGTTTTATATCCACTGTTGGCATATGATGTCTCCATCTCTTCTTTATTTAGTGGCTGACTCAGTATTTGTATCTTACAACTTTGACTTAAAATCCCCAACCCCATCATTCCCTCCTTTCGTTCTCACTACGGTTTGGATCTTAAGGATCCCCTGAAGGCTTATTTGGAGCAGCTTTGTTCCCCCAGCTTGATACTATCGGGAGGTGATGGGTCCTTTAAGAGGTGGGGGCTAGTGGGAGGACTTTGGGTCACTGGAGGTATGTCCCTGAAGGGGACTGTGGGAGCCCAGTCCTTTCCTCACTCTGTGTGACTCCTGGCCATGAAGTTAGTTGCTTTGCTCTGCTGCTTCCCCCCACCATGGTGTGCCCCTCCACATGGGCCAACTGCTCATTGACTGAAACTTCTGAAACTGTGGGGGGCTGGGGGTTTAACTCAGCAGCATAAGTGCCTGCTTGGCAAATGCGAGGTCATGAGTTCAATCCCAAAAAACAAACAAACAAAAAATAAATAAATAAATAAATAAAACTTCTGAAACTGTGAGCTGAATTTAATCTGGTCTCTTTGCAAGTGGATAGTCTCAGGTATTTTGTCACAGTAACGGAAAGTGACTTATGTGACCTTTCTTCTATTGTTATCCACATTTCACTTTTACTTCTGTTATGACCTCCACATATACTACTTTATTATCAGTAAGCAGTTAACTTGTGAACAGATTAAAATCAGATAAAATGTCTTTTACATTTATGAAAATATTCATAGTACCTGATGCTGTATAATGTAAATTCGTATCTCCATTTGTGCTATACTAAGAAATACATCTAGTTGTTATCTCCGGCTCTTGGCTCTGAGCCGCACCTGGGTTCCCGAGGATCTTGTGTCAGGAGAGCGCTGCTCTCCACAGGAGCGCCTTCCTGTCACACCGGAGTGTGTTCCGTGGGGGCTCACTGTGGAATCCCTAGGTAGCCTCAGGGTGGGGCCGGTCCCTGAAGGACCCAGTGATTAGATAGGTGGAGATTCCACTCCCTCCATACTTTGCTGGGAAGTGGGTGGGATAGAGATTGAGATCCTTGGAACCTTTCTTTCTTTTTTCTTTTTGCAGTGCTGGAGGTTGAACTCAGGACCTTAGCACTGAGCTACATACGCAACCCCTTTTTTATTTTTTGAGGCAAGTTCTCAGTCACTAAGTTGCCCAGTCTGGGTTCGAACTAGTGTTCCTCCTACCTCCGCCTCCTGAAGGGCTGGGATTACGGGTGTGCACCACCACACCTGGTTTTTTACAAATCTTTTAGCACAATGCAAGGCAATTAATAACCCTAAGGAAAACAAAATGTTTCACCGGGATGGAAATTTAATTGAAAACACTTCAAACAAAACATTATTCATTATATTGATAGAAATGCCAAATATTTACTTAAAATATGCTTTAATTACTTTAGATAATTGGAAAGAAAAGTGTGTGTGTGTGTGTGTGTGTGTGGTCCTTTGGGAGCTGTTCTTGATGAAGTTACTTCTCCCTTTGCCTGATATTCTGAATTCTAAAGAAAAGCCCACCAAAATGATTAAGGTATTAACCGCTGGGCTGGTTTAGGACCCAGCACAGATAACAAGATCCGTGATGCTCCAGTCTCCTGTGTGGGTTACAGCTTACAGCAATCCCCTCACGTACTGCCATATAACTTGGTTACTGATTGTTCCTAATGGAATGTAAATGCTGTGAACATTGGAACTGTAGTTTACTTTCTAGGCAGCAATGATGAAATCGAAGAGTATATACATGCCCACTACAGACACAGGCCAGGAGGAACAGTTGACCTCTGCACATTGGTCAGATCTGTGGATCTAGGAGTCGAGGATGCTAAGGCCTGGCTGCAGGTACTTCTTGGGAGAGCCAGTCAGGAGAGAGCAACAGCCAGCAGGGTCTGCTGCCTCATGCCGTGAAATTTAGTTAACTATTTGCCTTTACATTCAGTGCCTGCACTGCTTCTGTTAAAAACCACAAACGCTGTGGCCTTTGGAATCAGGGCATCCTGGGCTCCTTGGTTCTGTCACTTCCTGAGTGACCCTGGGCATGCGATTGAACCCCTCACACCCTCAGTGTCCTCATCTGTCATTTGGACACTGATGTCACTGGGCACGCCAGCTGGGTTTGAAGACCAGGTACTCTGCGTGTCTAGCATGTGTGTGAGGACAGCATTTGAAAGCTGCAGGTGCTTTATTCCATGAAGCCAGATGGGAGAAACACACTTGGCCTTCATCTCGACTCAGCCTTGGACGTTGGACTCTATAGCCCCACGATGCGCTGTGGGACCCTGGACCGGCTCCTCCCTCCACCTCACCCCGCCTCTGGACTCACTGCAGAATGAGGCTCTAGACTAGAGCCTCTCTGTGACCACCTGAACACGAGACAGAAAGCAAACTCCGGCGCCCGGGCGCGGGCCCCAGTGGCTGGCTGTTTGCCTCAGGGGAGGAATCGCACTGATGTAATCCTGCTAGCCCATCATGCAGAAGCTGTGTGTTAGTTTCAGTCTCATTCCCCAGTTTTAAAGTTACATTCATGAGTATTTAATGACACAAGAAAGCTTTAGTAAGTATTGATGAGTACAAAAGAAATGGGATGACAGGGTCCAACCTTCCCTCAGTGTCTGTTCAGGGAAGAAAGGGGAGAAGCGCGTCCTGTTTTTAAGTATAATCGTAAATAAAGAGCGACCTCGAGGACAGCAGGCAGAGTGGAACTTGGTCACTAGAGGTTAATGACAGGAGATTTTATTATTTTTCCATTATTCTTTTCAATAGTTTCCAGAGTTCTTAAGATAAATGTCTGTTGCTTTGTAATTGAATAAAAGCACAAAAAATGATGTCTCAAACCAGGTATTCGCAGAAGAGGAAATGGTTTTTGCGTGTACCTTGTCATCATGCTCCTGGCTTAGGAGTGTCTGAGACCTAGTTGGCACAGCCATGGTGAGCCATGGGACAGCTTTTCTCACCAATCAGCGTGTCCTTCTGTGTCCAGGTGAAGGGGTCTCCGTCTCCTGGGCTAGAGACTCTTACCGGTCCATGGCCCTTTACTGCTCTCCACTGCACTGTCACCCCCTGAGCTCTGCTTCCTGCCAGCTCAGCAGTGGCACTGGATTCTCATGGGAGCTCAAACCCCACTGTAGACTTCATATGCAAGGGATCTAGATTCCTTTCTCTGTGAATCATCCTGAACCCCACCCCCTGCCCACTGTCATCCACAGAAAAATTGTTTTGCATGTGTTATGGGTGATACATTGTGTCAACCTGAGAAGTTTAGAAGTTTAACTGAGAGATTCAGCAGGAAGCCAGGATCCTTACTTTGTAAACATCCTCAGCCTGTGTAAGAGGAGGGCACAGTGTTCTGTGAGTGCTACACCTGCACTGGAGCAGGGCTGGCCTGAGTATAAGCGAGGAGAAGGGGTTTGTTTCCCCCTTTTGCTCAGGCTGCTGCCTTGAAGTGTTGCCCCTGTGCCTTGGAACAGCTGATTATGGTCTGAAACCTCCACAAACAGTGAGCTAAATAAACCTTTCCTTCCATTGTTTGGGGTGTTGGGTATTTTGTTCCAGCAATGAGAGAAAAGTTACCAGGACAGCATGAAACTTTTCTGGTGCCAAAAAATTTGAGGACTACGGATCCAGAGGATCTGAGTAATATTCAGGTACTCGCTATATCAAATAAAGGTTGCACTTCCCTGCATGAAACAGAAACATGGAGGTGATAGTGAGTTCAATAAATTGGTGTTTACTTTTTTTTTGTTCTCATAGCCATGCAATATACAATGGACAGGACAAGAGCTCCACAATGTCATTAATGCCGTTGTCCTGCTCAGTCATCCTGTTTCCTCATGGTTGCAAGATAACTGCTTGCAACTCCAGTCATCACTTTGTCATTCAGGCCATGAAAAGGAGAAAGGGAAAGAGCAAAATCATCTGTGTCAGTCCTCATTAAAGAGTTTTTCCAGACCTCCCCCCAACCCTTAATGATGTTTCCAAAAATCATTGCCTAGAGCTGAGTCCCATAACCAACCACGAAGGAGGATGAGAAACATCATTTTGAAAGGCATCCCCCAGATCGGGGTTCATTTGAAGACAGAGGGGAAAGAAGGTTTGGTGGAAAGTTCAGCATTTCCGCCAAGTTCCTGTGTGAGTGGTGGGGGACCAGAGATGGGCCGGCCTTTTCTCCTGCTGGGATCAGGGATCTCTGTATCGTTCTCCCTGTGGACTCTCACCTCCTCCTCATAACTTGTTATAGTGACAGTGATACCAGCAGTGGATGCTTCAGGTCCTGTTTTACATGTGAGACTCACCAGTCACTTTCCCATCACTGGGATGCAGTGCCTGACAGCCACGTTTAAAGGGGGCTCATGGCTTCAGGGGATTCAGTCTGTGGTTGCCTGACAGCCACAGTTTAAAGGGGGCTCACGGCTTCAGGGGATTCAGTCCATGGTTACCTGGCTCCAAGGCAGAAACAGCGCAATGGAAGCTCGAGGTGGGAGAGGGCTGCTCATGCGTGGTGGTGAGGAAGCGGAGACTGAAGAGCCCTTCAGGGCACACCTACCCCTAGGGAGCCCCTCTCCCTCAAACAGCACAGTCAGTTGTGAACTGAATTGTTGAACCCATGATACAGACACTTGCTAACCCCTCCAGCACAGGAGACTTTGGGGGGATGTTTCAGATCTAAACCATAAGCAGAGGAAACAGAGGCTCAGAGAGGGTGTTATGGATTGAAAACCGGTGGTCAACTTAATGCCAGCTGGATTACATCATGCCGATGTTCCACCTGAGGGAAGTTGCCAGCATAAAGGGAGACGTGGAGAAGAAGAAGCTATTCACCTTAGTGCGTTAAGCCATTAATGGGTTGAGGCATTGAGGGTTCTCCTACATGTTGCTGTTTGAGCCATTGGTTCTCCTGGGGGAGCTCTGGTCCTCACATTGAGCATCGCTTCCTGGCTCTGGAGGGGAAGACGTGTGCCGTTTGGTCTCCAGGATGAACTCGTCACGCTGGCTTCCTGGCATGTACTCAACTGTGCTTATTGTTGGAGGAGCTTGGGGACTCCATGTCACTGAGGATGGCTGTGGTGCTTTTCAGGACAGCTCTGGTCTTTATTACAAGCATGACTTGGCTCCAGCGTAGAACCCTCAACCTACCAGCACAGCTGCTTCACCCTGCTGGCATAGACTTTCTGGCTTCCACCGCTGACCTTTGGGCCTTCCCAGCTCAAATCCATAAAAGAGACTGGTGTGAGTCCTTCTTGTGGCCTCTAGACCTCTAGTTGGACTTGTGGGAGGCATAGTTGTGAGCTCTGGGTCTTTATCTGGACTCATGTGGGGCGTTGCCATGGGATTCAGGCTTTTGGCTAATATTCTATGTCTTTAGTGATGTAGATAGATTTCCTGCATTTTCTTGAGTGACCATCATAAAAATAATATTATAAACTCCATGTCCTGATTCTTATTGTTCTCTGCACAACCCCTGACTACAACAGTAAGTGACTTCTTAGAGTCACAGTGTGGGACCTTCCAGGGCACATGTCTAGCAGATATGTTTGATCTGGTGCTGAATCTCTATCCTTCACACCATTCTGACCTCCCTGGCCCAGAAACAACCAAATTCTTTATCTTCCAGCCATTTTGAAGCAGGAAACCCCTCTCCACATGGGGATAGAGGCAATGTAATGGTTGGAGGAGGGAAGTCCCTTCCTGGGAAACCCCAACAAAGTGTAACCAAAGCACCTGCACCCGCAGAGGGGGCCTGGTGCAGGAAGCTCTCTGCAGCCCCAGGGGACAGCAAGCTTGCTGGCTGACTGGCTGAGCATCCGGGGAGGAGGAGGCTCTGGAGCTGGGGGCCAGGTGGACAGGGGTCAGTGCCCCCAGGCTCCCTGGCTTGGGAAGAGAAAAGGAATGAGCTCTGGTCTGTGGACCTCAATCCTGGGCTTTGGCTGTGTCCCCTCCTTGTCCCCACCCTGTTGGCTCCCACCTGATCCCCTCTGTCCTCTGCATGGTTCTCCAAAATTCTACTTATGGATTCCACATCATCATGCCTGCCATGATTTGCCCCAAAGCTCTTTTCCAAATGGTGCAGATTTACTCTTCCCTGTTGGAAAACTGGGGGACCTGCATGGCCTGGGGCTTCAGCAGTTCTTCTTCACCCCTGAATCAGCTGACTGATACAATGCACCCCAATTCCCTTAGAATTGCACTTCCTCTGCGTCGGGGTGGTGCTGATGGGGAGCAGAGCTAATAAAATCCAATTATTTCCAGAGAAAATAATTATAAATCCTAGATGGTGCCAGGAAAGCAAGGATGGATAAATTTCCTTCGGGGATGAGTCCAGCATTTGACAACTGCAAACAACAAAAACCAAAACAACCACATAATCATTTTTTGTCCTACAACAGCTTTATTTCAATTTCTGGCCAATTTTCCTTCATATTCAGGTGATTTCAGAGTCTCCCATCCCCCACAGCTGACACTGGATTTGGTGAGTGGGGGTGTCTAGTCATCAGTCCCCCACCGGGAGCCCCTGGAGATGTACCTACCACCTACCTGCCCAGCAGTTTGTGGCTGGAGTCAGCTCAGCAGGAAGCCAGGACACCCAGGCCACCTCCCCAGGATGTGACCTCTTGCCCTTCCCTTTTCTGGACATAGGAAACTCCTTGTGTCCAGGTGGGGTCCATGTTTGATGCAAAATGTCTTTCTGCCAACTCTGTCACTCCTGGTAAAATCTCTGTGCTTGGAATCCTCCCAACTCCTAGGTTTGGGGAAAACTTGGACTCTAGCACTGGCTGGTCACCACAGGAAGGAAGCTCTGCTTTCAAGAAGGGGTCTTCATGGATTTCTTCATGGCAGAGAGTTTAACTCTGGCGCTGACTGTGTCCCTCAGACCACAGGCTGGGGTGCTGCTAGGACCTGGAAACGGGGGCTGCAGAGGCCAGGGTTTTACCCTGAGCTTGTCCAGGTAACTCACAGTGTCTCTCACCGTATCAACCAGGGACCCCAGAGGGGTTTCAGCGGATGAATCTCTGACAAATGAGAACAAAGGCACTTGTCCCCAAGGCAGATGCGCCTCCGGACTGAGCACTCTGCTCTGGGAGCCACTCTTCCCCCATTACTGATTGGTGGAGTAGGAGATTCTGCCCACCCCTGGGAAAATGCCCACAGCCTGTGAGGAGCTCTTCTAGGAGAACCAGTGAGCTCCCCCCTCTAGGGCTGATGGCTCGTGCTGCTCGTTGGATGGACTCAGCTTGACCCTGGTTCCATCACATACAAGCTCAGGAGTCCTCGTATAGGATTCAGCTACAGTGCCTCAGTTTCTCCATCTGAAAAGTGGGGAAGCTGGTGATACTATTGCTGTGGGGGTGCATGGGTTATTATGAACGAGTCTCAGCAGCATAGACACTCTCAGGACCTGCTCCTTGAGGTCCTCTCTCCTGAGCAAATGGAACACGGCCTCGAGTCCTGCACAGAGTTTGTTTGTGAGGACAGAAAACAGCTCTCCTGGGTTCTTTGGTTTTCCTGGGCATGCGTGCACACACACACACACACACACACACACACACACACACACACACATGCACGCGCGTGCACACACATACACATGCACACACATTCTTCATTCTTGTTCTTCAGCTCCCGACTTCTGTGTCCCGTCCCTGGACAGCCTCCTCAGTGCCACAGACAGGTCCTGCCGTGACTCCTGCATGTCGTGGATATAGGGATGTCACGCACCCATGTGCCCGCCCACATCCGTCTGGTGGGGCCTCTGTGACAAAGCTCTGTGGACGGTGTGCACCATGAGCTCATTTCCGGAGGCTGCAGATCGGAGGCCACAGCACCAGGGCAGCTGATCTGTCGTGAGGGCCTCTTCCAGGTCGCAGATGGTAGACTTCACGCTGTGTCCTTACCTGGCGGAAGCAGCTGGCCAGCTCCCTGGCCCTGACTCACAGGGGCACTAATGACATCGATGAGGGTGCCACTCTCATGGTCTCATGGCCCACAGGGTCACGGCACCACACTGGAATTAGATTTCAATGTAGGGATGTTGTGGGGACACAGTCTCCAATCCAATCATCACGCTGGGTGTCAACTCAGTACAAGCAGGAACTCTATCATCATCCACTGTGTCCCCAGCACCTAGCACTTGGTAACTGCTCAGTCCATATCTGTTGACTGAATGTCTGACCTACTGTCTGGGTCGAGGCTCTGAGTGGCCTGGCTGCTGAGAGCCTGCTTGGGTGGGCTTTGGTAGCACGCATGTGCACAGTGCAAGAGGCCTGCATGGCGGCATCACAGACAGGCAGGGCAGAAGGACGGCAGCTGTCCCCACATTCCAAGTGTGTGCCGATAGGAAGCTTGCTGCCCTCCCTGCGGCTCATCTCTGCTCGAGTGTCATCCTCAGGGGCCAGGCTGACCTCTTCTATGGACAAGCGGCTTCTTCCGAGCCCCCCTTTTCCCACGCCCCTCACCATCCTGCCTGACGCACTGCCTATTTACCGGTATCTGCTGGATGGCTAGTTTATCACAGTCTGCAGCCGGCACTGTGACCTCAGCTTGGCAGGCGCAGGCGCCCTGGGCTTGTCCTCAGCACATCTGACGTGCCTGAATGGGGCCCCGCACCCAGGAGGCACTCAGCACACACAGCAGCTTAGCACCACGGAGGCGCGTGCAGGAAAGGAGGGGCGGATGGCCTGCTTTCCTTTCTGTGTATCCTGATTCCCCCTTAAAAATCTGTATTCTGTCCAAGCAATTTTTCTTACTATAGTTACACTAAAAACCTGCTGTCTGGAAAGGCGAGAGGCAGCTGGAACAGCTAAAATTAAAACTTACAACTCATTGGCATGGACGAGTGTGTGGCACAGGGGCGCCTCAGAGCCGGGTGTGTGGGGAGTGTCTGAAGGGAAGGAGTCCCTGCCGCCAGGGTGGGCTGTCACTCTTCAGAGTTCCGGTCACAGTCACTGGAGAGGTGAGACCTCGGTTTGAAGGAGTGAAAACCCCACTGAGGGTTTAGAACGATGGGTCTGGGAATGCGACCCATCTCCTGGGAGGTGGTAGCCGGGCCACCTCCCCCATGAGGAAGACAGGGACGACCCTGCCATCCACAGAGGCTCCTGGTGGCTCAGGGAATCCTCTAATGGGTCCCCAGCCCATTCCCAGGCACCCACGGACCTGTTCTGTTACTGGAGATTATTTTGCATTTGTTTTAATTCTTTTGTTTCATTTACTTACTCGTAGTACGTGTGTGTAGGACGCATTGGATGCGCTCACACGGGAGCTGGTACACAGACGTAAGGCTTCTCGATCCTCCTCAATTCCCTGTCCCCTCGCCTTCCTCCTGCCACCCCCACGCCCTGACCCCCTTCCCATGTCCACAGTCTACCTGTCTGGCTCCTAGTATCCGTCTCCTACTTTAAATCGTTTATACTTCAAGCCTCTCATGTAAGAGAAACCGTGCAATAATTAAGCTCGTGTGTCTAACCCGTTTCACTTCGGGTCTCAAGGTGCATCCGTTTCCCTACAAATGACTCAGATTTACCCTTTTTATGGCACCCTAGTGCTCCATTGGGTAAATATACCACATTTTCTCTTCCCCTTATTGTCGAAGGACAAAGAGGCTGCGTTTTAAGACTTAGTTACACAGTTTCTGCGAGTTGTGCTGCTGTGAACATGGTGTATGCACATCGCTGTAATATCTCAAAGCGTGTTATATAAACACTCCCCAAGAGTCCATTGATTTCTCACCAATGCCCATTATCATGTAACAGATTTGCCTTTAACTCCTGCTCTTTTAATCATTTTCATCAGAAACTTACGTTGTGTTTCTTCAAGTGCTCCCGGATTAGTCTACTGAGTGAGCCACATGGTTTCTCTTGTTCATGTTTCTGAAGAATGAATTGTTTTAATTTTTCCAATCCTGGGAATTGGACATGGATTTAGCATTGAGTCATCTCCCCAGACCTTCTTAATTTTGAGACTGTGTCTCTCTAAGTCACTATATTGTCCAGGCTGGGCTGAAACTTGTGATCTTCCTGCCTCAGCCTATTAGAATGTTGGAATTACAGGCATGCAATACTGTCCCCAGCTCAAAGCACACTGATCTTTAAATGCTAAATCAACTGTGCATTCTTGGGATAAACTCCATTTGATCATGATATATTGTCGTTTTAAAATATATTATTTGTATTTATTTGATAAAATCATCTTAAGGACTTTTTTCCCTGCACATAAGTACATAGGGAATATTAATCTGTGAATATTAAAGGAAGCAAGTGTAATCCTTCACATCTGCATGTGCTCCCAGATGGGGCTTTGGGTTAAACGGTTGGGATAACAGAGCCGACCTGCCACGGTGGTGTGGTCTGGCCAGAAGAGGTGCGACCCGGGAGGGATGACCCAGGAGGGCATATTCCCTCCCCAGCTCCTCGCCCTCTCTCTGCTTCCTGGCTGCCATGAGGTGAGCGGATCTGCTCTTACAGACCCTTCCACTATGTCCTCCTACCTTGGCCAACTACAGACCAAAACCGTGAGCCAAAATAAGCTCCTCCACCTTCACACTGTGAGTCCCAGTGACTGTGTTCCAGAGAAGAGAAAGAGACTAAGACGTGAGGGTACTGCTGCCTCCTGGGATGTGTTGAAAATCATACTCTCACTTCATTTTTTGGGAAGAATATGAGGAGAATTCATCTTATTTATTTCCTTAAGAGTTGGCTGAGTTCATCAGTGAATTTTGGTGCCTAGAGTTTTCTTTACTGGAAGGTTTTTAATTAAAAACTCAATTTATTTGACATATAGAATTCATCTGTTTTTTGTTGAAAATATTTAGTAGTTTATGTCCTTCAGGGAATTTTCTCATTTGCTGGAAGTTGTTGAATGTATTGGCGTGAGATTATTTATATTATTTCCTTACTGTTTTTAACTTCTGTCTGTAGTGATGTTACTGTTCTGCTTCTATACTGGCAATCTTCCTTCCTTCTTTTGTCCCCTCCTTTTTAAATTATATTTTAAAATTTCATTTATTTCTGTTCTCACTTTTGCTGTTTCCTTTATTGGGAAATTTGCTTTACTTTTCTTTTTCTAGTTTCTTGGTGAGGAATCTGAAGTCTTAGATTTGAGACATTTTTCTTTTCTAATAAAATCATGTTTGCTAAAAATTTTACCTTGAACAAATCTATAAAGGTGCTAAGGACACGCAGCAATGTCTTTGTCATGTTGGGGACTGAACCCAGGACCTCAGATATGTGCTCTATCTACTACTGAGTCACACCCTCATGCAAGCAAGGAATCTTGACAGTGCCAATCCTGAGAAGGGTTCAGCTGATTTCTTACTCTGTTAATTTGGCATCCAAATTTGGTTTTCCTTGGTTGGATGTCCATCATTTTGTCTCATTAGGTGCTGGATATTTTTGTCTTCCTACACAATAGGAATGGTTTTGAGTTTTGTTCTAGGAGGCAGGAAAAATTTGGAAATGCTTTGTTGCCTTTTGGTCTATTTTTTAAAAACTTAATCAAGGGGGTTAGAACACTATTTAGTTTATGGCTAATTATTACCCACTATGAAGACAAGCTCTTTCTGAGTTTCTGCTGGATGACAGATGGACCCAGCTCCGTGGGAACCCCAGACGCTGTTCTATGGCGGCCTTTCCAGCGGTGACCTTCCCCGTCTTTTGGTGTTTCTCTCCAGCAGCTGCTGCTAGCACTCTGCTATACAGCTGCAGCACCTTCTGCAGTTCTCTGGAGCCTGGTGCTTCATATCACTGCCTGCCACACTCTGACTGCCACCTCCCGCCATCTGGTGCTGTCCAGGTCCCTGTGTGGGACAGTTTCTCAGGGCAGGGCAGAAAACAGAGCCCTTGTAGGACCACTTTGTCTCTCCCCTATCTCTTAGCACCCCTATCTTTTGTGCCTAATGCTCGACATCTTGAGGGTTGGGGTTTTGTATCTTCTGTCCACTGAAAAGACTTTCTTAAGTAGGAGGGCAGATTGGGATCTTGCTCCACCTCACTGGAAGGCCTAGGGTAGTTCCCTTTTGTTTTTCTCAGAGCAAGTTGTACACATTTTCACAATTTTGTTCTTTCTCTGCGAATTGCCTGTTCATTTCTTGTCTAGAGTTTTTCTTCTTATGATTTTGGAACTGTTTGTGGAGATTTATATACTAGGGCTAGTAACTGTAGTTATTATGATTTAAATCCTAAATATTTCGTCAGTGTAATCTTTGTCACTTTAAGGATTATGTTTTTGTCATACAGATATTTCTAAAATTTTTATGTAAAAATACTTGACCTAATTGCTTCTGTATTATTAGGTGTATTTCTTAAAAAACAAAACATAAATAAGCTCATTAGGTGGGAACCAAGCAATGCAGACAGATTCTATAAGCATCATGGGAATAAGGGGCAGTAAGAGTCTGACAAATAGGTGGGCTGTCTGCGGTCACATCTTTTTCATGATGATTGTCTTAGAAATAAATATGTGCTGAACATTTACATACACTTGTGGGTTTTATACTTGTGTTTTAAATTGGCTGCTAAAGTTGCAGAAGGTGAACTCTGTGTGTGCGCCATTGCTTCCCTTTTCCAAGTTCTGATGGTAGTGAAAGGGTCCATAGGAGAAATTTTAATGAAGGAAACTCACAGATGGCAGCCGGGGGGATGGTCAGACAGGGAAAAGTGCCACCATTCCCCTGAGGACCCGGCAGACATGAGGTGAAGCATGACTGCGTGGGAGGAAGGCTGTTGTGGCTACTGTCATGCGTGTGTGTCATGCGTTCATCTTTGGAACCCTCTTTCAGTATCTGGAGAGTTTTGCTCCTTACGAAGTGTGCTATGGATTGAATGTTTGTGACTCCCTCATCCTCAGCTCACACACTAGATCTCTGGCCCCTCCTCCCCCCATCATGGTGTTAAGAGGTGAAGTTTTTAGGAGGGACGTTAGACAGCTTTCTGTTACTGTAACAAAACACCTGAGATAATCAGTGTGAAAAGGGGAAAGGTCTATTTAGGCTCACAGGCCTTCAGGCATCAGTCCATGGTTCACTGCCCTGTTGTATTTGGCCTGAAGCAAGGCACATATCATGGTGGCAGTGGATGGGGCAGGAGGAAGTTCATCTCGCAGCAGCTGAGGAGCACAATCGAAAGAAACAGGAAGTGAGAATTCCAATATCCCCTCTAAGGACCCGTCCCAATGGCTTAGCCTCCTTGCACTAGGCCCCATCTCTCCAAGGCCCCACTTCTTAAATGGGCCACCTGAGACTACCACGGGCTGGGGATCGAGTCTTCAACTTGCAGCCTTTGGGGCCAGTCCAGATTCACACAGTGGCAGGAGATGACTGGGTTTAGGTGAAGTCACAAGTGTGGCACATGGTGATAGGTCACAGGAAGGTCACATGAGGACATAGCAGAAAGAGGCCAACGTTTAGGCATGCAGGCTCATGGATGCCAGCCTCTGGCCTCCCGAACTGAGAAATAAACACCAACTAGTCCATAGTGACAGAGACCCCAGGAGATGAAGCCCGTATATGAAGACATCAGTGACTGTTCCCCAGCCACCCTGGCCGCCTAGGTAGACAGGTACGCAGGGCTCACAGATCAGATGCATTCCTGGTTCGAAAGAGAGATGACCTGGTGATGGACACACTGGGACACCACTCTGGCAAGGGCAGCAGGAGGGCAGCAGAGAGCAATTGGCTCCAGGCCCAGCAATCCTGTCAGCAGCCTGAATCCAGACCTCTGTGCTCCGGTGATGTGAGGGCAGGCAGTTCTCATGGGAGGTGGCAGTAGGGTCTATTGGCATTGTTTCTGCACATGGCAGCCACCAGACCAGGCCCTCTGTGACCTGTGAGGTCCCTGATCTCTTTAAACTGACACTGAAGGAACATCTGATGCATGCCCATGAGCAAAGCTTCCCCCAGGATCGCAGTGATAAAATGTGACACAAAGCAGGAGAAAAATAAGAAAAAACAAACAAACAAAAAAACATCCTTGTCTTCCCTGAATAATGAAGATGAGACAAAACAAAGCCATTGTTCCACTGCCACAAGCTGTTTCCTTTGTTCATTCTCACAGGAGTCTGATGTGCTCCCTGCTAAGTGAGCAGTCACCATGAGCGGTCACCATGAGCAGCAGTGGGAGGAAACCAGGACACAGGATTCCTGGACCTGTGGGGCATTCAGAAACACAAAGCCCCCACTTCTCAGCACAACCACACCTGAAAACCATCCCTTTTGGCAAAACAGAGCTGAGGGGTTTGAAATGACTGAACAGGAAGCCCAAACGTGTTAATTTGATAAATTAGCAGGAGGTAGCTTTCCCCATCCCCAGCCCAAGGAGATCACAGAAACTGGGTTAGCACAGAAGGATGGGATGACAATAGGAATGACAGTGCTCTGGAAGCAAAATCTTCAGAAGTGAGATTAACCCCTTCATTCCCACTGCTGAGATAGGGATCACTTTAAACCCTGATGGTCTCAAAAAACTTCCCACCTCCCACCTTGATTTGGTGCCACTCCATTTTTGAAGCAGTCAATCTATCCATCCATCCATCCATCTACCCATCCATCCATGCATCCATCCATCCACCCATCCACCCATCCATCCATCCATCCATCCATCCACCCACCCATCCACCCATCCATCCATCCATCCATCCATCCATCCATCCATCCACCCATCCACCCATCCACCCATCCACCCATCCACCCATCCATCCATCCATCCATCCATCCATCCATCCATCCATCCATCCATCCATCCACCCTTCCACCCATCCATCCATCCACCCATCTACCCATCCATCCATCCATGGGTCAGTCAGGCAGCTCATCATTAGTCCTCAGGTTTTCTGTCATGTACAAGGCTGCATTCTAGAATTGTGCACACAGCAATGAACAGCACCTGGGAAGTCTCACCCTTTCTGGGTCAAGTGAACTCCCACCCTCAGTCCTCCCATGGCCTCTGCACCTCCCATGGACAGTGAGATTCAGAGCACAAGGCCCACAAGCCTTTCCCCACACTCCTCTCCAATCCCACCTCTTCGAGCAGGATGGATTCTGGGACACCGGCTCTGCCTGGGTCTCCAGCCTGCTGGGCTGCCCTGCAGCTTCTGGATTTTTCAGCCTCTCCACCGGAAATCTTTTATGGATACCCACACACATCTTCTACCCTCAGAGGCTGGCTTTCTGGATCAGGCTGAGGGCACACAGGTTAGGCTCTGTGTGCCTCAACCAACCCTGGGTTCATCTACTCACTGCTGCGAAGCGGTGGGGTCCATGGCAGAATGCAGCCTCCAGCCCCAGCCCACCTGGCTTCCCACTTACTTTCTCTCTAGTGCTGTGGGCTTGGGCAAGTGACTGAGCTCCTCTGAGCTTTGGGTTCTTCTACAGGGCGGGGAGGTTAACCATGCCCCTCCCTAGGGGTACTGTGAGAATCAACCCTGACAGCGCCCTGGCGCCAAGGGGTTTCTCAGATTACTGTGCTTACTGCATTGTGGGTTATCGCAATTCGCGCTATCAGGACAATGTAGGGCCCGAAGCCCTTCGTTCCCATAGTCCAAGTCCCAAGTTCCTAGTTCTCATGAGGTGGTATTGATGCAGTGTTTGTTTGTAAACCAGGAAAACCTGGTTATACTTGTTCATGGATGAGTATAAATATGGAGAGAGAGGGGAGGAGGGAAGAGGAGGAGGAGATGTAAAAAGAAAGAGGACATCGTTTATATATTTATAAGCACCAGCTCTGCATGAGGAGTGTAGTCACTGTGTACTTCAAACATGTGCTAACAAAGAGTTAAATATACCTGTCCCCAGAGGCAGGTCTGAAATATTTTTTCAACAAGAATCCATGTTATGGGCTGGGGATTTAGCTCAGCAGCATAAGCGCCACCTGGCAAGTGTGAGGTTGTGAGTTCGATCCCCGGTACCAAAACAAAAACAAAACAAAACAAAAAAACAAAACAAAAAGAAGCATCTTACAAGGTGACCAGATATCTCCTAACCTCAATCATCACAACTTGCTAGGAAGTCCAGGAGTTGAAAAAGCCCTCCCGGTTGTCATCTGAGGGGAACACACTGGCGTGGGGTCAGAGGAACCTGGAGATCTTCCGCACAGTGTGGGCTGCAATTAACACTGTGGCGTAGGCTCGATTCTAGAAGTCTTGACACTCAGCGCCCAGTAGTAAATAGTCGAGGACACGGATATGCTAATATGCTCACTAGTAGTGACCATTTCCCTAAGCACATGGAAACGTCATGTGGCATACTTTCTATACAATAATGAATGAGTTAATCAGCACCCTAGGGACACAGGGACAAGCGCACAGGAAACTACACGCTTGACTGTGGCAGATTCGTGAACTGCTGCTCAGGTCCCAGACCCTTCAGGGCTGCTGGCAGCGTCTCCCCTGTGAAGCGAAGCACTGCATGGGAGAATTAGTTACCTTTTAGCCCTTTGGGTTTCCTGTGTAGCTTTAGAAGCTACAGGGGTCTCTGCATGGCAGGGACCTCCTCTTTAATGGAACTGCGTATAAGGACAGGTTGACATTAAGTGATGGGCCTTAAACAATTCTTAAACAGCGTGGCTTTGAACCATTCTGGAGAAGGGTTAACCAGTTCTCCCCTTCCACACCCATCAGGGGCACACACGCTTCCTACACACGCTCCGGAACACAAATTTCCCATAAAACCTCAGTCCCACAGCAGCCTCTTACGCACTCAGCTCCTGATTTATGTCACAGATCCAGGATTTATTAAGCGTCTAGGATGCTTCTAGCACCAGGCTAGAGTAGATCATTAAGATATGACTGACAGAGCAGCAGAGTGACTACTGTCCAGCATGCCACTTGTTACATTGTTTGTGAAAAACTAGGAGAGAGGAGTGAGAAGTTTTCTAACACAAATAAATGAGAACTAGTTAAAGAGAGGGAAGTACTAGTTACCCTGGTCCCACCATTATCACTGTATAGCGGTATTGAATTATGACACTGTAGCCCATAACTATGTGCAGTTATCATGTTAATTGACTTTTAAAATGTTTTACAAAGGTATATTCTCAGCCTGAAGGAGCTCACGATGTATCTTTTTGATATTTCTTGGGTGTGAATGACTAATAAATGGCTACAGGAAATTCAGCAGGTTTGCAATGAGACACTTTTTTGGGGCGCAGAATAGAGAACTGTATCATGAAAAGTCAACTGGTGTCTTGCAGGCAAACCCCCCCCCCCCACTGTTCTTGATCTCCAGGTTTTAAACTAAATGACAGCACAGGACAGTGGCGGACAGAGGTAAAAGCATCACCGGTAAAGCCCACACTGACCCACGCCTCTGAGCTGGCAGCCGCTGTAGGTGCCTCCTAATTTAGTCCTTGAACTCAGTGACCTGCTCCCCCACTCACACCCCACTGGCCAGCACAGGTCTCTGGGAGGGAGTACTGAGACCCAGAGTGCTAGAGGTCACTCTCCGGACCGTCCCAGGGGAGCCAGAGAGAAATGCCCTCTCCTCCACGGGAGCAGGGTGTGACAGTGTGAAGGTTAGTGTCTCACCACCACAAAGAACAGAGTCACAGACACAGGAGGCCTGGAGGAGCAGCATTTATGAGAAGCCAGAGAAGAGAGGAAGCTCTCGCTCGCCTGCAGGGCTGGGCTTGGCAAGTGGGCCGGCCTCGCCGTGCCTGGTCTGGAGGTCTGTAAGGGAAGGCTGGCTCTGGATGGGTGTAAGGCAGCTTCAACAACCTCGGCAACGCGGGCAGAAATAATGGTCAGGCTGCAGTCACAGCGAGAGTAACGCCTCAGCAGCAGCCACGACAATAATGACAGTGACAACAGCAGCCACCATGGCAGCATTCACAGGAACAGCGGCTGCTGCAGCGCTGACGACACCGGCACTAACGACAACAGCAACCCAAACGGGAGAGACAGCAGCCCCTCAGCAGCAGTGTGACTGCTCGGGTGGTGTTTCCAGAGCGTGTCTTTCACCCTGAGTCCATCTCGAAGGGCAGCACACGTTGTTTCCTTGGGCCCTCTGTGACTGGTCCTCAGAGGTGGAGAGAGTGGAGGCTGCGGATGAAATGATACCCAGGCAGTAACCGTAATTCAGTACGAACAGCTCAGACAGGTTGAATGGCCGTGGGTTCTAACCCAGCTGAGACCTCTCTCCTCCTCTCTCACCGCGCTGCTTTCTCCCGGCTGGGAGCCGCTGGCCACGCCTGTGAGGGTGGGAGAAGGCCGCCTTTCCTCCCCAAGCTCATCATCTTTCGTTGCTTGCTGATACTCAGCTCTGTTTTCTCAGGAAAGACAGAAAAGAAAACAAAAACACGTCTCTTCACAAACGCAAACATCAGAAGCCACACTCCTCCCTCAAGTGGAGCCTCAGGAGACCGTGGTCCAGGGCAGGTGAAGCAAGCTGGGCCTCTGTCCCACTGAGGATGTGTGTTTGGGGGCTGCGATCTGCATGTCTGTTTCTGGGAGAACGGACAAGTAGGGGTGGCCCCGTGCTGACTGTGCCCCATCACTCAGCCTGTGCACCCAGGGGCTCTGCGCGTGATGCCTCCTGAGAAGCTGCGTGTTGGGAACAGCCCACAGGGTATCAGTTCAGCTTCTGCAGCTAACCACACAGAAGCCCAGACCGGGAACACTTACAGGAAACAAGATTTACTTTGACTCACGATTCTGGAGCTTGAAATTTGAGAGGATGCAATGGTTGATGACCTCTGGCTGGCAGGGTGTCGTCGAGTGGTGAGCCAGTGAGTGTGCGTGTGTGTTACGTGTGCTCATGTCTGGGTGTGTGGTCCCTCTCCCTCTTCCTGGGAAGCACCAGGGTTGAATTAAGGGGTATTTACTGGAACCTAATCATCTCCCAGAGGCCCACCTGTGAGCACCTCTATCAGTCAGGGTTTGCTAGCGGAACAGCTGTAACATATACATATATTTGATGCAGGAAGGATTTAGGAAGTACATGTACCTGGCTGCCTGCAGAGTTGGGGGGGGGGAAGAGTGCGGAAGGGCTGGCTGCTACCCTGGAGAGCCGTCTAAAGTGGAGGCCTGGAGCTCCCTGCAGAGACGGTATGAGCCCATACTCGGAAACCTGAGGTCTGAGGTGGAGGCCTGGAGGCGGATGTCTGAAGGTGATGCGGAGCCTGGCGCTCCCCTGGAGAAGCAGGTGCAAGATTTCCTTCTTGGTCAGTGCCATGCACACCCCGGGTGGGTCTTCCCCATTCGGTGCGTCTGTCATCCAGACACCCAGAGCCAGGCTAAACCACTCAGGCAGTGTCTCGGATTCAAGTCCACACCACAACTATCACACCACTAGAGCTGGGTTTAGTTTTCCCTTCTTTCTACCTCTCTGTGGGGATTTAATGTCAACCCACGACCTCTTGGAAAACACTCCAACTGCAGCAAAAAGTAAAAAATCTACAGAGGAGATGGCTGAAACAACTCCTAATTTTGACCAGCAGAATTTGTCTATGAGAAGAGGTAACTCAGCCCGCCCTCCGAACTTGGTTATGGTGGATGTTTTACTTCACCACTTTCATGAAATTGAAGTTATTTTATTTAGTTGACTGTTGTATTCATAATCACTACTTCTCCAGAAGGGCAGAGTCTCCCAGAGGCAGAGCCTGAGCAAAACATTCAGTGTATGAATTCTATTCAAGAAATGTTTGGGAGGCTGAGGCAGGAGGATTGTAAGTTTGAGCTCAGGAATTAGAGACCTTCAAAATAATAAAAAAGTGTTGGTAATGTAGATCAGTGCAAAGGCCCTGGTTTTATTCTCTGGTACCACACACACACACACACACACACACACAGGCTTCCAGAAAGTACCAGTAGGGAGTAGGGGAATACAGGCTTAGTGAATATATGATCTCTGGTGATGTCCTAGTCTCATCCTAGTGTTGAGAGCTGTGTAGAACAGAGGTGACAGTTTGTGTGGCCCCAGGTGAAGGTGCTGGGCTGTTGTACCCCCACACTGATCAGTCCCCAGCCAGGGGTCAGGGAATGGCAGTGGCTGTCTGTGGGTTACAACTCTTCCAGTTCTCCAGGGAAGACCCAGGTGCCCAGGGCTGTCCTGTAAGGTCAGTGGGGGACCTTCCACAGCAAAGCCTGCAGAGTGTGTTTTCTGTCTCTTACCTGGCTCAGGTTTCCCTACTGTGTGCACTGACTTTGTGTGGAGATGGCCACAGAGGAAGGGGCTGGGTTTCCAGGTCTCTGGTTGTATTAGTCAGCTTACTTATCACTGAGATGCAATAACCAACAGCCACAACTCAAAGAAGAGGTTCAAGTTGGCTAATGGTTTCCAGGGATTCAGTCCATGGTCAAGGGGCTCCAAGGCAGGAGCATCATGGCAGAAGGATGAGGTGGAGCAAAGCTACTCAGTTCAAGGTGGCCAGGGCACAGGGCAGGGGAACAGGGCCAGAGAGGAAAGGACCAGGCACCAGACATAGACCTCAAGGCAAGGGTCTGTGACCCACCCAGAGACATGCAGAAGTGTGTTTCACTGATCCCCTTGGCAGCTCCCAAGTCAATCAAGTTGGCACCATTGGGCTTACATACCAAACTGGGATCATGCATTTATAATGACACCGCATAAACTTTATTCGACACTGAGCACTCTTGGATTGGATGAAATAGCAAAGTTCCTCCAGTGCCATTATGCCACTTCAGATGAGACTCACAGCAAAAATGATGTTTAATCATTTCTACTTTGATTTTTATCTGATAGTATATCAGATAATCATGTATGTATGTATTTGTATATAATTTCTTGGAAATTATCTGCTTACTCCTTACACTAAAAAATAATCTACGCTTTACAGCCCACATCTCCTTCACTTTCTTTCCGTTTTCCTGATTTGGTTTTATCTATGGACTGACGGTGGTAGCTGACTATAGAGATCAATTTAAGCTTCAGGTCCTTTGGTTTCTCAGGTTCCTTCCAAAGCCCTCGACCTAATTTTGAACTTGGAATATGTATTTAAGTTACTTAAAGAGGGTCCCCAACATATGTCAGCCCCTCAAAATCTAGATCTGCTCCCCTGACTTTATAAATACAACAACACTAACAAGATGTAGTCACTACAACACGAGAGTGACAAGCTCTACTTCTCGTCTCCTCCCTGGAGAGTGGGTGGCCCTGTGGACCCCTGAGGGGTCCTGGCGCTTCACCACCTCTCTCCAGCTCCTGCCTCCACCTCCTGACTCCCAGCAGCTGTACAGAAAACACAGCCTCCTTAAGAGACAGAAGGAAAGCATCTGTTCCTTGTCCATGATTTGCTTCTGAACATTTCAAGCCAACAAAAGTCTATGCCAAATTATATTTCTGCGGGTGCAGTTCTCTAAGGAGCCCAAGCATCTGCTTAGATGCCAGGAGAAGCAGTCACAGAGAAAGCAGCCAAGGTGAGTGTCCAGGCCAGGGCTGGGGGACCTGGTTCTCTCCTCCAGTAGGTTCATGGTCTTCTCATGCCAGTCCTCCATCTCCGTGCCTCAGTTTCCTCCAGCGTGAAAGGGGAATTCTGAGTGCAGCCATGTTCAGGTCCCTAAATTTCTGTTTGTGTGAGCACAGTGCTTAGCCCAGAATAAGCACTTGCTAACCCTGATTGTTTGCATTAAAATTATACATCTTCCTTGTCTCAGCTTCTCAGTCCCATTTTGGTCACTGTCTGTTTTCTGGCAGTTCTATGAGATTTCCTCCACTTATTCCTCCAGGCCCTTTATGGAATTTTTTATTTTGGCAATGATTTTTAATTTCCAGGAGTTCCTTCCCACTCTTCCATTTTGTCAGAGTCGCTTGCTGTATTGTTTTATGGCTGCAATATCTTCTTCCATCTGCCGGAGAATATGAATCCAATCTTTCAAAGCTCTCTTCCCAGAATTGGTCATTTCCTTTGGAAAGAGCAGCCCTGTGGGTCTGTGTGGTCGTTCTGGTCCCATTGGTGCTATTGATTTCCCTCAGTGTCTGGCCACCCTGGCCTGTCTTTTAGGTTTATTGATAGAGCACCAGGCTGGGGAACAGAGGTGACTCAGGGTTTCAGCCATGCTTTTGCAATGGTGTCATTGTTTTGATTTTCACCATGGGGCTGTGGATGGCATCTGTCAGTTAGCAGACTTGACATGGGCCTTTACAGATGGGGACAGACAGACAGGGCACTGCCACTTCCCAAGTATAAGCTCAATCAACACCTATGGCTGCAGTTTTGCACTTCCCATCTTTCTGTTTCCTCAGAAAGTAGAAGTTTTGATCTCAGAAAAATGCAGCTGCAGTCAGGAGACAGCAGAAGGAGCAAGGTGTGTGGGCTGATGTCTGGCTTGTCTGTAGACACACTTTTCAGAAGCCTTTTATTTGTGAAATGGTTTTAGATTATCAAAGGACTTCAAAGAACACATCACAAAGTTCCTAAAGATGCCCACTCACCTCCTCCCTAGTGGAAATGTCCTACATAACCATGGTGTATTTGTCAACACCAAGCAATCAGCGCTGGTGCATTCTTATTAGCTGAGTGGGCGGTTGAGGTGGACTTCACCAGCAGCCCAGCTACTGCCCCTTTTCTGGACTGCAGTACAATCCAGACACCTCATTGCCCTCAGGTGCCTCATTTCCTTAGCCTCTTGGGATGTGGGACACTTAGTTTTTCCGTATCTTTCATGCCCAGATGCTCAGCTGAGCGGCAGTCAGGTATTTCGTAGGATGCTCCTTACTCAGGTTTTCCTGATGTCTGTGCCTCCTAGATGGAGGCCACGGGTGCCGGGGGAGTAGATTACAGGGATGAATGGTCCCTCCCAGCCCATCTCGTCAGGAGTAGCTGACCGCATTATGGGAGCTCCCCCAACCCAGGGCCAACCTGCTATGGTGTGGTTGGGCTGGCAGGGTCAACCCACCCCGCAGCAGCACCCAGAGCTCCAAGACTGGGGACCAGTTCTTCCAGAGGCACAAAGTGTAATGAAGCACTGCACCATCGCATTCTTGTGACCTCAGTGTGGTGAGTGCTGGGAAGTCGTGTGGAGGGAATTGTCTAGAAGCAGGGTGACTAAACCCTAAGCCTCCTGGATTTTGATCTTTGGATGCACCCGGGCTCTCCCACAGCTTAGCAATTAATGTAAAAAGAGGATTTCCTCCGCCACGACCATCTGAGATCAATACTCACCCATTTCTCCCACAACGACAGATGAGTTCCCCTTCTGATGGGTCAGAATCAGAGCCACCTAATGGGCCGATATTTCTAAGGGTCTGGGCTGCTGTGCTCAGCACCACTGAGTTTGCTCATGCTGAGTTCAGAGCTGAGGAGGCGTGGAGGCCCAGATTTATGCTTCTTGCTTCAATTCGACCTCCCTGAAGAGCTCTGGGTTGGAGCCTCAGTAATGACACATTCGTATTCCTACCTTGCTCTTGGTTCCTGAGTGTGTTGGTTAGGATTCTCTAGAGGAATGGAATGAGTAGAAAATGTCTGCGCAATCCTGTGAGGGGATTTATCGGGTAGGCTTAGAGGATCAGAGGAGGAAGCATCCATGACAGCCATCTGAGGGATTGAACCTGCTCCGCCAGGAAGATGGAAACCACAGAACCAGAGGGGTAAGGATGCAGCGTGAGTCCAGGTCAAAGGCCTGGAAGCTCTCTGGAGGGCCCCTGTTGAAAATCCATTGTGGAAGACTGAAGAAACTGCAGGTCTGGAACCTGATGCCTGAAGTGGAGACTTTTGAATCGATGTCCGAAGGCAAAGACAGCACAGGACAGACCTGTTCACTATGTCTGGAACTCTTTGAAATGGGCACACTCCCTCCCCCCAACTTTTTATGCCACCCAAGCTACAAGCCTATTGATTAGTGCAACCCACACCTGGGATGTTTCTCCACTCCTCAGTTTGCTGGTCTGCACGTCTATCATCAGAGACACACCCAGAACTGCAGGCCGCGGATCCCCTGGGCGTTTCCTAGTCCATTCAAGTTGACACAGCATGACGGATGATCACAGTGAGACCCTTGAGAACCCACAATGGTGGTGGGGAGTGAGTGTGGTTTGGAGAAGATGGGGAAGGGGGTGTAAGAATAGATTCAGGCTTTTCCTGCCGTGGCTAGAACCTGAGTAGAGATCTACTCAATCTCAGACTTAGTTATCAAGAGTTGGTCAAAGAGACAACATGTGCCTTAGTCTGTTTAGGCTACTGTAACAAAATACCAGACTGGGTGGGTTATAAACAGCAGAAATTTATTTCTCATGGTTCTGGAAGTGGAAGTCCAAGGTCCAAGCTGGTTCAGTGTCTGGTGAGGGTTCACTTCCTTTCACTTCCTTTTCTCCCCGTGTCTTCCCATGGTTGAAGTGGGAATTGAGCTCTCTTTGGTCTCTTTTAGAGGGGCACTAATTCCATTTCCTGTCTCTACCCTCCAAAGGTCCTACTTCCTAACACTATCACCTTGGTGGGAGTGTCAGATCTTAGCATATGAACTTTGGGGGGAATATACATATTCATACCACAGCAGTGTGTGGAATGAATTCTCATTGAGAAAATGCTGTCGCATCCAGCAGTATGTACAAAATGTCTTAGCATACAGACAAGCAAAGATGACAACTTCATGTCTGCAAAAATCTTACCTCTAATTCTACCCTTTCCCTGCAGAGTGGAAGGAATTAGAGTTGAGGGTGGGGATGGGGTGGAGAATTAACAGAGTTCAGCAGGGCCGGGGATTTAGCTCAGTGGCTTAAGCGCCTGCCTTCCAAGTGCGAGGTCATGAGTTTGATCCCTGGTACCAAAAAAAAAAAAAAAAAAAAAAAAAAAAAAAAAAAAAAAAAAAAAAAAAAAAAAAAAAAAAAAAAACCCACACAAAAAAACTCCCCAAAAAACCATAGAGTCCCAAGGGGGAGATCATTAATCATGCATGTCTGCAATTGGCCTGGATGAGGCAGCTACCTCCTGGGTGGATGGAACTGTCAAAGTGACAGGCGTTTGCTTAAGTGTGGCCTGGGTTGGGTGCAAGGTGGGGGTGTTTGCAATTTCCACACCTACTGAGAACCTGCCTTACAGCTGCTCTGTGCTGGGCCACCTGGACCGGCCCCTCTAATGGACCCCACAGCCTGCAGGAGGGAGGTCACTGCACATGGCCATCGCACAGCTGTGTGACAAAGACAGTGGGAATAAAATTGCACAGAGCAGAATTGCTCTGTAGAGCCAGGATAGGAAGACTTGTGGAAACAGGGAGAAAGGGACAGGATGAGGGTGACTTTCTAGAACACCTACCTGCCCAGGGGAGTTGACAAGGGCCCCACAATTTGGAAAGAGCCCAGCGGTCAGCCAGCCAGTCAGGATGAACCATGGGAGTCCTTGCACATGGGAACCTCACTGGCTGGTTTGTAAAAGCTCTAAGACCCACTGGCTTTTGCAGGTAAGAAGATGCCTGTACACCAGCCATCTGCCCCCAAGACTACAAGAGTGTCTTCCAGATCCAGGGTCCACCCTTTCCCTCAAAAGGCAGATGAGAATATTTTGCACATAGTGGGCCGTAGTGGGGTCCCTGGTGCAGTTGTGCATCACAGCAGGTGTAGTGAGGGTCCCTGCTGCCCTCAGTGTGGTCCCTGCTTCAGCCCAGTCAGCATACCTGGGCGGTCACAAATGCGGGGTCTCAAGCCCCCACATCCCACCCAACCCCCAATCAAGAGCAAAGCCGGAGAAAGAAATGTCCGAGAAATAGTTTATTCTGAACAAGAAACACCACATGAACAGAGTAAGGAAACCTGGAGTCTCCAGGGCTGCTTCTGGCTCCAGCCCCATCACCAGCTCCCCAGCACAAAGTCTGCATGCTTCCAGGTCACAGTGAAGAGAGGAGCAGCCCTGTTCTGTGCCACAGTGGGCAGCACAGTACCCATGAGGACAGGAGACCAAGGAGGGCAGAGGACACAGCCGGATGTGGTCAACACAACCGAGAAACAGCCTCAGTGAGAAGGGGAGACGAGTGCTTTTTAAACTGTATCCTGCATTAAAATATTTCAAGAAATCTAAGGGAGGACACAGACAGTCCTGAAGACTGAGTTTTCATGTTAAAAAGTAGAAAACAGAAACTGGATGAAAAAGTAAAAATGCAGTTGAACTCAACAGGAATGGGCAGACTTCAGTGCCCACAGGGAGAAAAATAAAAAGGCCCCGGAACAGGAGTGAGGCTGGTTTGCATAAAAACCATCACGGCAAATCCGGGAAATGGGTATCTCTGAACAGTGAAGATGAGGGTGGTGAAGATGCCGAAGAAGAACAGCTGCAAATCGAGGAGTCATTTGCCCTTCTGAGTGTGCTACATACAGAATCTTATGGAACCCCATTTTGTTGATTTATTTTTCTTTTTATTGTGAGAGAGTCTTGTCAAGTTGCCCAGGCTGGTCTAGAACTCCCCATCCTCCTGCCTAAGCCTCCCAAGGGCTGGGCTTACAGGTCCCACTGTGCCAGGCCCCAGTTTTATCCCTATTTTAAAATAGGTTACCTTATGACTGCACGATCTTGTGACTTGCCTAAGGTCTTCCAGCAGGTCAGCAGCAGCATGGGATTCTGCACGAGTCTGACCGCAAAGCCCTGCTTTACCTTTTAAGCCTGAGCACCTCCTTGTTCAAGGGCAAGTTGTCCTGACCTCATGATGAAGTAGCTGGCCTGTGAGTAAAGCCACTTTCCTTCCAGAATGGACTTTCTAAACACCCATGGTCTCTAAGTTACTAAGACCAAGCCCCTCTTATCAGTGCCCGTCGGGTCCCTTGGTGGCCTTTCAGGTTGTCTAGACTTCTGTTGTCCTGGAAGGGCAGGGCTGGGCTTTTGGGGAGCATGGGGAACACTGTCGTGTAACCAAGGACCAGTAAGCTATCACCTGAACGGGCACCTTTGTGCCATCCTAGCACCGGGCACTGGTCTGGGAAGCTGCGGACATTCCAAGGTGGGGCGTCCTTGGGGATTAGGGAGGGACGCACCGCAGTACTAAGATCTCAGGGCCCAGCTGTGTGCTGCATGGTTCTGCAGGGTCAGAGTCTATGGCCTGCAGAGAATACAAATGAAGTCACCCCGGGGCGCTCCAGGATTTGGAGCAGGGCAGACATGAATAGTTAAGATGCCCTTGGGGCTGTAGATTTCCCAAGTACCATCTAGCAAGCTAGGTCAGGCCAAACTGCAAAGTGCGTCGGAGAATGGGGGTGCTCTCCAAATATTAGGATTCTACTTCCCAAGTATAAACAACTTTATAAATGCCCAAGAGTTTGCATATCTGCTATTCAACGGGATTCTCACAATGCATTTGTAACTGGAGGTGGGGAAGGGAGCTGCTTAACTTCCTTGGCAGGTACAGAAAACTTAGGCACAGATAGGGTGTGTCTGAGGTCACAGAGCAAATTAGCCAGAACCCAGGCTTCCCAGCTCCAAGTCCAGGGCTCTTTCTGGTTTTCAGGGATGAGATGGGGACCATCGTAGCATAGAGAAGGGCTCTGGGTAGGCAGGGCAGAGAGCCCCGCTGTCCCATGGCCAGCTGCAGGTGGAGGATTAACTGCTACAGCCCCGGGGGCAGGTGTTGGTCAGGATGTTGTTGTTGCAGCCGTCCTGGAGCTTGCTCTGGGCCTGGCTCCCTGCTCGGCCTTCAGGGTCCAGGATCTGGTCACCTTGCCCCTGATGCCTCCTGAGCCTGCAAACAAGTACAGGACAGATGTGGGTCAGTGATGCTTAGTATTGCAGAGCTGGAGCATGGTCACATGCTCAGAGCCACACTTGGACGAACAGAGCATCAGAAGCTGCATCAGCTTCCTATTCTGTGACAAAATACCTGAGAGTAGCAACTGAAACAATGAGAGGTTTATTTTGGCTCATGGTTTCAGAGGTGTCAGTCCATGGTCAGCTGGATCTGTTGTTCCTGGACCTGTGCTGAGGTGTTATCTCACGGTGGAAGGAAAGGTGCTCACCCTATGGCAGACCTTATGAAGAAGAACCTGAGAGGAAGGGGCTGGGGACAAGACATAGCCCCCAAGGTCACCTCATGACCCACTCCCTCTAACTAGGCTCCGCCTCCAAAATTTCTAACACCTCTCAATGGTGTGTCCAACAATGGGCAAATCTGCTGATGAGTGTAGTGGGTCATGATCCATTCACTTTCCCAAAGTTCTACCTCTGAACATGTAAGACTTTGGGGAGACACTTTAGGTCCAAGCCATAATGGAGGCTTTCAGCTTGAGCCTTGGATGCACAACAGCCACAGAGTAGGGCTGCTAAGCTTGGGTGCACTTAGTGAATTAATATCCAGAAGCTCAGTTTCTCCATCTGTGAAGTGGAGATGGTTGTTCCTACCCCATAGGTCCTGGTGGTTTATGGGAGCTCATATATGCAAGTTACTCAGAGTCATGGTTAGCACAGACAGCTGATGAGTCCCATGCGTCATTCACTCTGTATGTCTCCACTGAGTGCCCACTGATGTCCTGGCATCAGCCTGAGAGCAGAGTACCCTGGCCACAAAACAGCCATGGGGTCTGCCCTCACAGGGCTGACTATTCAAAGGCACAAGGGCACTGAACAGAGTCCCACCATAAGATATCTCAGCAGTCAGACATTCAGACTGACAAAATGCGCATAGCAAACAGGGTTGAATGAATGTGGTTCTGAATGCTGCATTTCCTACCAGCTGGACAACTGGTCACCTGCATGTTGGAAGAGTTCAGA
Source organism: Hydrochoerus hydrochaeris (assembly GCA_004027455.1). Lineage (NCBI taxonomy): Eukaryota > Metazoa > Chordata > Mammalia > Rodentia > Hydrochaeridae > Hydrochoerus > Hydrochoerus hydrochaeris. The sequence goes on along the minus strand of PVLA01007016.1, from coordinate 36,918 downwards.
TTCATTCCCTAGACCACAGCTGTCAGTGCCGTGCATGGTGCAGGCAGGAGAAGGAAATGAACATCTAGAGAAGCAGGGAGGGGCTTTAGCGCAGGAGAAATTCCTCTCATCCCTGGCTCCCAACACCTTCTGCTTGGGTTACACTAGTCAAGTTGATCAGCTTTTCCTGCCTCAGTTTCCATATCACAACGTGGGGATTCTACCACCCACTTTTCTGGGGAGATCAAAGCGGATGTAAGTAAAATGCCTAGTGTGGGGCTGGGAGGACTCATAATCACTAGTTCCACTGGAGGCTTTGGCGGGATTGACCTTATTTGACAGGTTTACATCTCAGATGCCCCCTAACTTCTCCTGTGTGTCAAAGGCAATGGGTCATGGAGATGCTGCATCCTGTGTGGCTCAGGGAAGAGTTCCTCAGGTCTGCTCATTTACTTTCCTACCTTCATATTTGTGTATCCCACCACCCACCTGTCCACCCATCCATTCCCACATGTCCATCCATCTGTCCCACCCACACTTGTCTGTCCCCATCTTCCCACTTCCATGTCCACCACTTATTATTTTCTTGTCCACCCATTTATCTCCCATATACCCATCCACTCATTTACTTGTTTGCCCATCAGCCTTCTCTCTACCCATTCATCCTCTACCCATTCATCACCCACTGCCATGGTTTATGTCAGTGGCCCCCAGGTCTTATGCATTTGCATTGTGCATTTGTGATTGGCTCATTGTCTAGCGTTTGGATTGATGGTGTCAGTGCTCCACCTGCCTCGGGGTGGAGCCAGCATACTATGTAATGGCAGGAAGAAGGTGTGTCTTTCTCAATTGCTGGTTTCTGCCTTGCCCTTTGCAGCCACCATGAACTGCAGCCCCGCCATGCCACCCTGCCTTGCAGCCAACTGAGTATGGACTGAAATCTAAAAAAAACTGTAAGAAATAAACCTTTCCTTTCCCAACTTTGGGCATCAGGTATTTTGTCTCGGCAACGAGTAAAAAGTAACTAAGATGCCCACTCATCCATCAAGATGATCATTCATCCAGAATTCATCCATCCCCTCACTCACCCATCAATATCCATCCCTCCTTTGATCCCTGCCCCCATATACCACCTTCTACCCACCCACCTTCCTCCTCTCTTTTTCCTCTCATCCTATCCGCATACTAGGCTACCAGGAAGTAGCCAGGACAGACATCAGACAGGAAACATTCACCATGAAGACATCCCTGCTGGAAGGAAGTATATGTCACAGTATGACTTGGGCATGCCACTTATTAGCCCTGTGGCTTTGGAAAGCTGGATTCCAACTCAGGGGTTCCTGTCTCCAGGTCCTCTGCTCTTTTTGCTGTACCCTGTATGGCTCACTGGGCAAGAAGAGTGTGGAAGAATGTTCCAGTGCTCCAAAGGAATTAGACTCACATGGATCCAGTGGGAATCCACGGCTGAAGACAACTATACAACCATCAGGGCTGGCCCTGAGAGCTCACCTACGGCGCTGGCCCACAGTGCTGTCATCCTGCAGCCCTCAAGGAAAGGAAAAAGAGTGACACATACATACATCCCCAGACACAGCTCACTTCTACCGATGCAAACCAGCTAATTCTCTCTGCAAGGGCAGACACATTTCATTTCTCATCCAGTTGATCAAATTAATTGTCATCTTTGTGACAATAACTCTGAGGGATGGATGTGAGTGGTCTCAAACTTTTGAACTCAATCTGGAGATGCCAGAAGGAAGTGCTTTGTGACAGAGAACTGCAAAGGGAGGGGACACAGAGTGAGACGCACAGGCAGTCGGGCTGGGAGCAGTCTTCAAAGGCAAAGCACCATGGAGGGCTAAAGAAAAAGGCCAGCAACAAATTAATTTCAGATCCAGCTGTGTCCCACACTCTGCTGGGTCAGATTATTGTCTAGGCCAATCCTGCAGCCGACTGGCCATGGATGAGCCCCACCTCTGGGTGAGGACCCAGCAAGGGCTGAAAACCCACCGTTTCCCAGTGTACACACACCTACCTGCCCACCCAAGTCATTTCCTGAGCCTGAGCCTGTGGCATACTAGAGTGGTCTATGGTGCAGCTCTGGGGTCCAGGGTACTTGGCTGAGTGCCCTGGAGGAACTTGGTTCTGCTTCTTTCTTTGTTGTGATGTGGGACAAGCACATTTCCTTAGAGAGGAGCACATGTGTGTCATCTGCCTGCTGGTAGAGTTCCCTGTGCAGGGCAGCTGGTTTGTGGTGATGGGAGTGTGTGGACACACTCCCATTTTACAGATGGTGAAACTGCACATCAATGAGGCTTAACTTCCTGCTGTTACTCCAGTGCATACCTCCTGACGCTGGGTGACTGAGTATGCAGGGGTTACAGATGGTTTTGCAGGTTTTGTCCTGGGCAAAAGACCAGGGCAGAAGGCCCAGAGGAGTGGTGGTGTGGCAGTGGTGGTGGTGGGGACTTACTAGACTGGTCTCACAGTGGGTGAAATAGAATAGTAGGCTGAGCAGAAAAGACTCCCTGTGACCTGGCCTGTTGTCTGGTCTTTCCTCCACTCACCAGGAAAAGACCACAGTGGACCATGTCTGACTCCCCAGGCTCCAGCACAGTGACCAGCCAGAGGCAGGGACACAGTCGAGGTCCTGGGGCAGTGGGCAGATGAATGAATGGATGAGTGGCCCAGCCTGGTTTCACCTCTCCTCTGCAGGTGTGAGCCCAGACCACTGGCTCCGTCTAGCATTCCGCATTCCAAGGGGAAGGAGGCTGTGATGGAAAGGAGCAAGGGAGGGTGCCGGTGGGGCAGAGCCTGAGAGCTGGGAGCCCTATGGGTGTCAGTTTGTGTTTGCATAAGTTCATGTGTGAGGAATGTTAGCTCCTGGGGTCAAAAAATGTTGTGTTAGGTTGTTAATTATGTTTTGCATGTATTGCTTAGAACAATGAAGAAAAGATAATATTTGACACAGCACTTAATTAAATGGCACTATGTAAGCTGATAATTTTGTGCATAATTATATTGCTGGCAAATAAGTGTGATGCTGACTGTCACAGGGGCGAAATGCTTAGTATATGTTGTCATCTATCCTTACAGCAGTCTTCATCAGTAGCTATTAATACTGCATCTTACAAATGAAGAAACTGAGGTATCAGTGTGAGGTCAGAGGTCAGAAAGCTAACAAGGATCAAGACTCAGCCCTAGGTAGTTTTGTTCCTGAGTCTGTGCTCAAAGCTGTTCTACACTCAGGTTGAACGTCCCTCAAGGGAAAATGTGAAATCCAAATGTTCCCGTGATAGTTAATTGGGCTGTCAAATTGAATAGGTTAAGGATTGTCTAGAAGATTAGTGGAACACAGTTCTGGGTTTGTCTGGATGATTGACACATAGATTGCGGATTGAGCAGGGAAGACCCGCCCCAGATGTGGCACTGACCAATAGGCTTGTGGCCTGGCTGGACTAAAAAGGGAAAGAAGAAGGAAGTCTTCCCTTTGCTTCTGTGAAGGAGCTTGCTTTCAGTATCATCTTTGGATATTTATTTTCAGTTCATTTCCAGTGCAGAGCCTTTGGCTTTCCAACACTGGCTTGCACCTGACTCTGCAACGAGCCCCAGGTTTTCGACTGGATTCTCTGCTCTGCAGTTCACAGCTGACCCTGTGCCCTCTTCCACCCCTGATTCTGAAGGTGGCTACTGTAAGCCTACTTAGTAAACACAATGAAATCTGTTCTTGTTTTGAACCTTAAGTGTTACAGTTCTAGAATCCAAAATTTGTGTGTCAACAAGATGTCACAAGTGAAATTTTCAAACCATGAAACTGTTCCACACACAAAATTATCAAAAATATTGCACAACATTAACTTCAGGCTATGTCTATGAGGGGTATATAAAACACAAATGAATATTGTGCCTGGAATTGAGTGCCATCTCCAAGATGTTTCATTATGTATATGCAGATAGCCTAAATCCAAAACAGTTTTCCCTCATGGGCCCAAGCATTTTAGATGAAGGACACTCAACCTGCCCTGCTTCTCTAAAGCTAAAGAGAAACAAAGGCCAGACTAGAAATTACTGGAAAGTTTTGCAAGGGCAACCACCAATGGAATAATGATTTCCTGGTTGGGGATGGAGGATGGATATTGAAGGGAAGACTGCAAAATGTCATGAGCTCTGTGTATGCATTCCTTCCTTCCCTCCTCCAGAATCCCTTGCAGAGGACTAGCATCTCCCTTACCTCAGCTCCCCACTCGAGACAGCACACTACATCAAGCAAGAGCTCAAATCCAGAAACATGATTCCTTCACACTGAATTAAAACTAAGAAATCTGCAGCCTGAGTGTTGTTTTGAGTGTCCAGTGTCCCACTGGCCTTCCATCTACTTCCTGGAATGGGTTAGATGACTCTAGTTTTTCCCTCAAGATGATTCTTGGAAGGCCCTGGGCTGACGTCTTCTGTCTTCCTCAGATCAGTCTGCACAGTCTTCAGATGCTCTTAGGCTTTAGGGACAGCTTCAAGGGATGGATGCTCTCCCAGGTGGGCATGACAGTGTGGAGCAGTGACCAGGAAGAGCAAGGGGAGTCAGGCTTGGATGTGACCTTGAGGTTCTGGGAACACTGGAAGGTCATCACACCAGTCAAGGGAGCCCCTCATGGAGGCTACCATCATGGTCTCTAGCTCTCCCCACCTAGCACTTTAAGTGGTTGTGCCTTGGCTTCCATGAAACTCCAGGTTACTGCGCCATCCTCCATGGTGCCCTCATACCCTCTGAGATGTAAATGGCCCATTGTAAGTAAACTCTCCTTAGTGCTTCCTCTGGGACTTTGCTATAACCTCCTTCCAGACCCCCACAAGACTCTTCTCCCTTAAGTGAAAGCTCAGTTTGACTGACTGTTCCTCTTTGAAATCTTACCACTTAATGGGAAGATTGGCTGGGATGAAATTCTTATCTCACAAATTTAACAACAGCCTTTGACCAGAAGCATGAAAAGTTTGCTTTATTCACTACTGTCTGAAGCAAAACATGCTTGAGGAAGCCTTGGGAGAGAGTCAGCCAAACTATGGGTATGATGTGGAAGCCCACCATCCTCTCCTCTCCCAGTTCCTCCCCTTTGCAAAAGAAGTCAAAAGAGGTCAACTCTGGTGGAACTGAAAGGATGGCAGAGTCAAGCTTCTGAATAATGAGGGATTGAGATTTCTTAGGTGTCTTCCATTCAACTCCTTCTCATTTAATTGTTGATGGATGAGGAGTGGCTTGTGGGAGAGTTTGAAACGGTTCAGAGACTCCAGCTGAAATAGTAATACTGCAATGCTAGTTATGCTGTACTTTATGGTAGATTCTGGTCTGAGATCAGACCAGAAGGCTGATAGAAATCCTGCCAGAAAAGACCAGGCATAGAAGGTTTCCACTAGGAAGGACTGTATTGGCTGCTGGACTCCAGATGATGTATATTATGCCTTGGCAGAAAGTTTGTCTGCATTTTGTTTGTATCCAGAGACTGCCTGAGATTAAGATTAAGGGTGGCAGACTAATCTTGCAGAATTTCCAAGATAGTCTAATGTTGAGGCTGAGTTATGACTGCTGTTGGGGGCTTTTAGCCAGAACTATGTTGAGAACCAAGGGCAAAGAGACCAGCAGGATGATTTTAAGTACTATGAGTCTGGCCAGAAAGGAAACTCCAATATAGCTGTGGACTGCAAAGATAAAGGAGAAGAGATTCTAATTGCAGAGAAGGAACAGGATAAGACAAAAGAGGGCCTGAGGGAATCACAAGAAGTAACAGGCTTCAACTATTTGCAGTCTCAAAATTGCAAAAGTGAAACACTTTGCTTTGAGAAGAAAGTCCCAAAGCACCACGTTCCAGAATGGCAGCATCCTAGACAGAATTTGTTCCTCAGAATTGGGTTCTGAATGATCATCAAGCCAAGCACTCTACCCTTACAGCCAAGAGAGAGGAGAGCCTAGCTACTGCTCCTGCTGGCAGTGGACCTTGGTATAGTCCATGTGGTGTTGGTATTAGGTGCATGCAGAATGGAAGAATTGTAGGGTCAAGAAGACTTACACCCAGATGGCAGAAAAATGCATGGGAGGCCAGGCAGTGTGCCCCTGAGAGGGCAGAGTGTGAAGCTGTGAGGGTGAATCTAAAGGTGCAGTGGAGACCCCAGAAGTTTGAAGAAGTCAAGAATGCAGATTTTCTGAGGGAAACTGCAAAGAGGGAGCAGAAAATGCCCAATAGAGAATCCATGGGAGCTAAAACTATCTGCAGAGTTGTAGGGCTGTGGCCACGCAGACTCTTTGGAGCTCACGTCTTGCCACAGATTGCCTTGGTGCTGCACATGAAACTACAGGACTTAATGTTTGCCTTGCTGGATTTTGCAATTGCTTTGATCCCATTTCTTTATATCCCTATTTGGAACTTTTGGAATAGAAATGTTTATCTTGTGCCATTGAATATGGGAAGTGTTTAGCTTTCTTTCCATTTGTACAGGGTTCACAGCTAAGAGTTTGCTTTACATCTTGGAGAAGACTTGGGACTTAGACTTTTCATCAAGGCTGAAACTGTTATGAATTTGGCAACTCTTGGAGATGAACTAAATGCCTCTTGCATAAAGAGATGTACATGAGTCTTTGGGAGGCCAGAGGTGAAATGTTATGTTTTGTGTCTAGATGTCTCCCCAAAGTCTCATGTGGCCATAGGGTTTTTTGGAGGTAGCTGGATTTGGAGTGTGTGATTGATTCAGAGTGCAGTGATGGGTGTAAGGGTGCTGGGATGAAGAGTGGTTAACTGCCAGATCAGGCCATTGATTGGACAGGTATTTCCCTAATCCTGGTAGAATGGATACAATATCAGGGAAGAAAGAGGCTTGTCCTGCCCTCTCTTATTGCATTTCTATCGTCCACTGCCATGAATTGTTGACCATCTACCATGTGCCACCCTGCCTTAGAGTCAGCCAATTATGCACGGAAGCCTCTCCAAACTGTGAGCTAAATAAACCTTTCCCCCTTCAACTCTGCTGGACACAACTCACAGCATAGTGGACAGGAAGCAGAGAGATCAAAGGAAGAGCGGGAGGAAGATAACCCCTTCCAGTCCATGCCTCTTACTTATTGGCAACTCAGGTATTTTGTCTTGGCAAGGAGAAAGGAATTAAGACAGATGGATATTCATTAACATGCTCACCAAAAGTTTCTGTCACATGGCAGATGATACTTCCTAGCTCTCCTAGGATTGGCTGCAGCCATGTGACTGGTCTTGGCCAGGAAGCAGATGTGTCAGGCGCTCACTGGGCAGGGGGTGGACACCTGTAGTCTCAGTACTCTGGGAGGCTGAAGCAGGAGGGATGAAAGTTCAAGTCTACCCTAAACAATTTAGTAGCTTAGCAAGGCTTGCTCAAAAATAAAAAAAAAAAGTCTGGGATGTTGCTCAGTGTGAGTGCCCTGGGTTCAGTCTTCTGTACCTGTGCCGCCCACCCCCCCCGCCAATAAAAGGAATGCTAATGCTCCTATCAGGCTGGATACTGATTTGGCAATGTGGGGCCACATTCCCTAGCTCTGTCATGATGACCCACACACTCCACACATCACCTGGAGAGAGGGGGAAGAGGAAGAGGATGTAGGAGCAGCTCCCTAGCTGCCATGGACACACAGGCTGAATGAGAAACGGACTGTTGTTGGAAGCTACTGAGGATGAACATTTGTGTCTGATCACAGGGCCAGAAAAAAATCTGGAGAGGGGCTGAGAGTTCTGGGCCAAAGTGTTTGCATCAGAAAGTCTTGTGATCCAGGTGGGAATGAGCACTTTCATGGCCAAGTGAACCCTGTTGGAGCCACTTCTTCCATGCCTGGGTAGCTGGCCGCCCTCGACTCTCCACCTCCAGCCCCATTTATGTTATGGTTACTATCTAGATGCCCCCAAGGGTCACACGCACTCATAGGCAGGGCTGCCAGAAGGTGCTGGATTATCGGGGCTTATAGCTGACTTGCTGTTGGGAGGTCGGATCTGGTCAAAAGAAGTAGATCTTAGAAAAGGAAGTTTTTCTAAATTCAAGGGTCCCCAGGAATGGCTTTGCTTGTCGTTGGCCACTGGAGGGGGACTGTGAGTGGTGATTTTCTGGGCTAGGTTCTCACCCTTACACCAACAATTTTGATCTGGGAGATGAGGTCTATAAAAAGGTGGCAGGTCCTGTTTGCACCCAATGGCAGAATGACGAAACGGTGGCAGCAGACTCTCCCTAGAGCGCAGAGGGTGATGCTGGATGCTGCAGAGTCCAGAAGAGGAGAAGACAGAGCGACCGGAACTGGGATGGATTATTAAAGAGCTGCTGGGTGCTGTTGTCACTGGACTCCCCGAGGACTCCTCTCCTCCACATGGGACACAGTAACTGCAGATGGATTGTCTGAATTATTTGCCTTGTTGCTGGGATAAAATACCCAGCACTCACAACTCAGGGAAGGGGAGGTTTATTCTGGTTCACATTTCAGTCCATAGTCACCTGGCTCTGAGGCAGGTGCCATGGCAGAGGGACCTGGCAGAAGAGAATTGCTCACAGCATAGTGGACAGGAAGCAGAGGGATCAAAGGAAGAGCTTCCAGTCCACGCCTCTTACTTATTGGCAAATATTTACAAATCTCTTCCCCACTATAAGCATTTTAGGGTAGAAGATGCTAGAATGTGGACCTGAATGATCCTGTGTGAAAGAATCTATTCTTTAAGTACCCAAACACTACAGAGGCACAGAAATAATAGACATCTATTTAAACAGTGCGTGTCAAGCCAGAGACTTTGATAGCTCCTTGCTTTAACTTCCTGAGATTTGCTGAAAAGACCTGGCCAAAGCATTCCATGAGCTATCAGATCTGTACCCGGTTCTGGTTCTGGCCATGACCCTGTGGCCTTGGACTAGTGGCTCAATGTCTCTGAAGGTGCCATGCACTAAAGGGTCTGGATAAGCACAAACAGAGCCTGTCTACGTTCTCCCGGGGTTATTGTGAATAACCAGTGAAACACAGAAGGGGACGATTTGTACTGTGAAGCTTACTGAAAAATATGAGCAAGTGGCTTTGCAGTCATATTAAGTTTGAAAATAGGTTCCTCATTGCAAAGCTCTGGGTCAATAAACAAGAGGTATCACCTCTTCAGGACTCTGCACAAATTCTCTCTCCCCTTGACTGCCCTGTCTGTTGTTGGCAGAATCAATCACTCACGCTAAGGCATGTCCCAGGGGTCCCTGTAGCACAGAGAAGGCTCTGTGACTCCGAGTCTTGGGTTTCATTTCAGCTTCACTGGGAACTGGAAGGTCAGCCAGTAAGTACAAGGAACACTTGAATATTCCTTTTTTAACACCCTACCTGTTCAACAATTGTTTGTACTTATGTCACAGGTGCACTGTTTAGACTTACAACCTGCTTCTCAGACCTGTGACTCATAAAGTGTGTTTTTTTTGTACAGTTCTGTACGTCTTGTTTATAGCATCTCAACATCATTTTTTTGGGACACTACATCTTGTTCACACAGGAGTGTAATTTTCGCTCAGTGCACAGTGTAGTACCATAGTTTTATGTTCTATCATTCATTTCAGTACTGCATGTAAGAGTTATGCAAATAAGAGCAAAGTCACCAAGTTCAAGTTCCCTTTGACCATTTATTTGTTCTGAATATTGTAAAGTGCACACTGCATACAATTCCTCATTTGGCGATCAATTCATTTAACATCCTAATTGCAGGAACGGAACTTGGTTGTTTGTGAGAAATGTCTAGGTGGTTGCTGGTGATAATCTCTTTTAAACTGAGTGTGTGTATAATCTCTCTAATTTGGGTCAATACCTTCTATTACTATGATTTTTGCTTTGCATTAATTATTTATAAAGTGACTTCTCTGATAATAATAGGCAAGTTCAAACTTGGAGCTGAAGTTTGGGAGAAATCAAGAGTTTGATGCTAGCGACACTGCCTATCACAGAAGCACATAAGTCAAGTTGTCTTGGTTCCCTCAGACTCCTCGACAACTTTCTGCAAACTGAGTGGCTTAAAGCAATCACCGGTACCCACAGCATAAAGGACTAGTGGTTAACTCAGTTCACGGTTTCGGAAGGTTCAGTGCATGGTCAGCTAGCCAAGGTGGGGCAAAGCTGCTCAGTTCATGGCAGTCAGGAAGCAGAGCAGGAGCGAGAGGTGCCCTCCAAAGGCCATTTCCTGAGACCCACTGTCTCCCATGGGCCCCGCCTCATGATGCCACCTTCAGCTATAAACTTAAGTGTAAAGCTAACACCCTCACAATCCACTCACCTCTGCAGGGACCTCTTAATTCAGGAGGGCTGACAATCAAGACTAACTTACAGAAAAACATTCTAACAGTCCTGGAGCTGGAAGTCTGAAGTGAGGGCACTGACAGGGTCATGCTGTGTCTGAGGGATCTGGGAAAAATCCCTCCTCCTTCTTCTGCCTCCTGGTGCTGGCCAGCAATCCATGGTGACTCTTGGGTTGGTGCCACTCTTGCCCTGTCTTCACATGGGCCTCGTTCTGTTACTGTCACCAGATCTAGGGCCCACTCTAGCCACTCTAACTTCACAGTAACTTAATTATTCCTGCAAAGAGTCTATGTCCAAATAAAGTTGCATTTGTAGATACCAAGGGTTAGGACTTCCACACATCCCCCGGGGGACACAGATCAGCTCACAACAGAGGGGTCTCAGGAAGACATACAAAGCTTTTTCACAAGGAGCTTGGGTAGGTAACAACAGCTGGGCTAATCAGTGGAAATCAGGGAAAGGACTCAAGGGAGAAATGAGAGGTTACCATTGTCCCTAAGCCCTCAGTTCAGACACCCGATTATTTCCATTTTTTACACTCATTCCTAGCAGCACTACCCCTCTGGTGTCCTTTGCTTGGGTGTCTGATTTGAAGGCTCTGTGTTTGTAGAATAATTAAATGACTGAGTCAGAATGGCGTTGTATGATGAGAAAAATATGGCCTCGAAACCCCAAGCTTGGCACAGGACCCCAACTCCACGGCCCTCTATGAAGACTTCCCTCTCTGGATGGCGACGCACACCTTCCGTCAAGGTGGTGGCGAGGATTAATCGTGGAGCAAATGGGAAGGAATACAGAACACCAAGCGCAATGCCTGGCATAGAACAGCCTTTCAAGCAACTCAGAGAAATGATTGTGAGCATTTTCAGGTCCTTTTCATCTTCCCCATTCTCACGGCTGTCACTGGCCGAGATGAGTATGTCGGGAGCAGCCACCCTCTACACCAGGCTGCCGTTCCCTCTGAGGGAGACCTGAGTGAAACTGCCATGGGGCTCGGATTCTGCTGCAACTTCTTGATTTTGAGTGTCCGCAGAACTACTCAGAATCTGCAACCTAAGCAGCCTTTTGGGGCTACCTTGCCGCCCCCCTGCTGTTTCGGGCCACTGAGCTGATTGTCTCCGGCCCTTTCCCTGTGCGTGGAGAGGCCCGCAGCCTACTTTTTGTTCCCAGGGTCCCAGGAAGCGTGGCCTTCACACTCCAGCTCCCTGCCTTGCCCTTTCCTCATGCGCTGGGTGGAATTGGGCTCTGGACAGGGCTGAGTCAAGGGCGCCCTCTGAATCTGAATTACGCTTTCATCAGTTTTGATGCTTGAGAAATGGGTATAAAAACAGCTGCTGATAGAGCCGTGATGAGAGCAGAATGAGACAACAGCTGCAGGGGACTCTCAGGCGCTCTGCCCGCAGAAGGCAGTCTTACCCGTTTATCCTCTGCAATCCGGTCAAGGTTCGGGCTGCAACATTTCATTCTAATGACTGGAGGGCACCTGCACGCTCTGGCTTTGATTTCTGGAGTCTGGATTTTCAGTTCGCTAAGTCCTAGGAGTAGAGCTCGGGAGAAGAGTTTTTCCTATTTTACAGGTTAATGTGAAAAATGCCAATGGGTTTGCTAAAGAGAGAAAATGGTTGTGAAAGCATTTCTGCACGCTTCACACAGTTAAGAGGCCACTGATATCCAACCCATCAGATGAGGCCTGGAGCTGTCGAGGACCGCACCAAGCTCCCAGCATGGCAAGAGCACAACCTGACCCCGGTGCATGCAGTTCACAAGGCTGCGACGAATCACACCCCTCAGACCTGCTTGGCTTCAGGATCGCTGTGGCTCCAGGCCACAGTGGAGGAAGACCCCTATCATTGTGTCAGGTCCTCCTAGGTCCTCCAGGGAGGCCACCTGGGCCACCAGAGGCAGAAAACTTGAAATACCTTTTGACTGTTTATCTTACTGGGCCTTAGCCTGGGCCTGGCTGTGCTTTGCTGCTGCTGTGCTGCCTGGGGGAGGTAAGGAGGGTGGCTTGTGGTCATGCTAATGGGCCCTTGCATGTGCAATGCCTGAGTTCACCACACGTGGTATCTACAAGGACCACGGTGGTTCCTTGTCCCCCATGTGACCTGCATGGTGAGAGGTCATCCTGAGTTTTGACTCAGTGCTTAGGCTCTGGAGCCAGATTCTCTTCATGGAACCTCAGCTGTGCCAACTCCTAGCTATGGCAGAGTTGTCACTCTGTGTTTGCATTTCCCCACCTGCAAGACAGGGAATCAAGATAAGCAGCCCACAGGACGGATGCACAGGCTGCAGGACACAGGGCAGCTGCCCAATACAAGGAGTACTGATAGCTGTCTGTGCCATGAAAGCCATGCTCCCAGGCACGTTGGAGAGAAACTTCAAAGGCATCTGCAGTAGACAGTGACACCTTCTTGCAGGTCACAAGCTCCTTCTACCAGGCTGTGAGCTCCGTGAGGAAAGGGGTTTTGCTCCCCCGTTCTTCGCGCACCTGACTCTGGGAGTGCAGAACAACACCTGCTGGACACCTGCATAGAGCAGAAAGAGCCTGGAACACACGGAACAGGAGATTCGAGTCCAAGTTTTCCTACTGCAGTGAGGAGCTGCGGGAACTTGGGAATGACAGAGCTGGGCCTTCGCAGTGTGCGGGCAGCAAGGATGGGGGCAGGGGCTGGATGATTCTTGCCTGCCAGGAACACCTGGAAATGTCTGAAGATATTTTTACATGTCATATTGAGGAGATGACTTCAGTTTCTAGTGGGTAGAGGCCAGGAGACCTCTTAAATATCCTACTAAGCACGGAATACCCTTAGAGCCAAGAATTGATGACAAATATTCATCACAAACCAGCAGTGGGGAGGCAAGAAGCCCCATCGAAGGAACACAATCTAAAACCATAAAGTCGGATGCTAGTGTTGATTAGTATCCACAGTCCTGTGCCATGTACTGAGTGCAATATTAGATTTTTAAAATGTAATGTTTTCAAGAGTTCCAAAGGCAAGTATGATGTGATTGTAAATGTTTTTTTTTCTCTAAGAAATGATAAGCATAGAAAACTCAACTCCTAAAACTCCTTTTTCATTAAGGCCTTCCTGCTCTGTGAATCTTTATGAAACAGTGTGGGAAAGTCACCCCTGCTCAGGTCCTCAACCAAAAATGAGGGGACACACTCAAAAGTACACTCACCAGGTGAATGGAAGCCTCAGCTGCCATGGCCTTCAGAGCCCTGACCAGTCCTTGGACAAGACATGCCCCCTGGCTCAGTGGCCTTTTGTCCATCTGAAACCGTTAGCCAATAAAAGCAGAAAGGTAGGTAGCACTGATTTTAATTTTGTTCCCCATTTAAAAACTAAGGTCAGCGAGGTCAGACCGACCAGGGCTTCATGCTTCTGCAGTGCACCGTGGTGCCTGCACCCCAGCACGCCCTGGGACGTGTGGTCACTGATCCCCGCAGCCTGGGGACTCCATCCTGCTAGACGCTTCTGTATCACAGGGCTGAGCCAAGGGTTGTGCTGTATCGACCGCACACTGAACGAAGATCTCCTGCTGGGACCGCGGAGGCTGATGTCCTGCCTGAGTCTCCTTGGCGTTCACTGCTGCTTGGGGCCAGTGAAGGCTCCTTCACAGCGAGCACTGGAGGGACCATCTCTGCTAAGGGATTCTTCTAGGTGGAAGCATTTGCATCTATGCAAGAGAGCCTGAGGTGTGCAGGGGGCTGAAGGCCCAGGGAGTGCCAGGTAGCCAACGAGGCTGGGACTTGCAGATGGATGCTCGTAGGTAAGGGACCCAGAGCACGGTCCTTGTGACTCAGCTCAGAACCAAGTAGGGGATGCACAGTCTGAGCACAGTGGTCCACTGCTGAAGTCCACAAAGTACCAGGGGTCAGAATGGCTTTGAGAACTGGCTAAAATTCAAGAAGGTATAGTTCACACTTTTGGTTGGGGGGGCAGGAATAGAAAACCACCAACAAGGTGGCTGACAATTCCATAAATCTATTGTCTTAGAGTTCCCAGTAGGCAGAATGAAGGTGTTGGCAGAACTGGTGCCCTCTGAGGGACAGCACGTCCCAGGCCTCTGTCCAGCTGCTGGTGCTGCTGGTGGCTGCATTGCTCCAGGCTCTGCTGCTAATGTCACGTGCCTTATGGTTTATATCTAAAGTGGCCCAAAGCCTCAGATGCTTGGAAGCTGATGGAATCACAGGAGCCCTATGTTTCCCATGGGTTCATCAACTGTGCTGCGAGAAGGTGGGGCCTACTTGGAGCCTGGTCACTGTGGGTGTCACCTGGAGGGCCTTAGTCTTCCCTCCAGCTTCTCCCCTCTCTCTCTCTACTTCCTGGCACCATGGCTTGAGCTCCCTTTCCTCTTCCAGGCCCCTCTGCCAAGCTGTCCTGCCTTGGAGCCAGTGAACCACAGACAGAAACCTCTACAAACTGTGAGCCAAAACAAACTTTCCCCCCATTAAACTGTGGGTGTTAAGTATTGTGCCTCACCACTGGGAAGGTAACTGAGATGGAAATTGGTACTGGAGAGGTGGGGTCCTGGCTGTGGCTATACCTGATGATGGGGTTCAGATCCTTTTGGAAGGGTTCATGGTAGGGTTTGGAAAGGCTTGGAGATACAGGCTAGAGAAGCCCTAGAATGCTGTACGTGAACATGATGGGACTTTTGGAGCTCAGAAGACCAGAATGATGACACAAATGCAGACAACAAAGGCCAAGCTCAGGAAATTTCATTTGGAAACAAACATTCCATTGGCAATTGGACTGAAAACCAGGTGTGTTATGTCCTGACAGAAAATTGGTCTACATTTTGCCCATGTCCTGAAATTTTGTGGGAAACTGAGATTGAGGGAAGCAGATTAATTAATCTGGTAAAGGAAATTTCAAGGCAGCCCAGTGTTCGGCCTGCGGCACGGGTACTGTTATTTGCCTTTAGCTAGCTTCACATCCTGGGAGCTATCCAAGCGTAAACTGAGCCCAGTGAAACCATGAACTAATATAAACCTCTCCTCCTTTAAGTTACAGGTGCTGGGTATATTGTCCCAATCAGTGGAAAGTGACTAATATACCAGGTCCTTGGAGAATAAAGCTGGAGCTGTTGGAGGTACTGGGCACGGTTCACAGCCTGCCTCTGTGCTCAGCATTCTGGGTCCGTCCTCTGGGTCCCCACACTGCAGATCTTGGAAGAAGGCACTTGACCTAATTTTCCAGCTACTCAAGCACCAAAGTAGCCAGTTCCTCAAATGTGGGATTGCAGGAAGAAGAGGGGGATGAAAAGTTCCACTGTATTCTTGGTTTAAAGTCTAAACTCTTGGTTTGGCGACATCGCATAGCCGCTTTTGCAGCTGGGAAACTGGCAGGAAGGGTTGTGGATGGACAGAATATGTCTCTTTTCCTGAGCAACAGAGCAGGATGAGGTCTGCCATGCAGGAGTGGAGGGCATCTCGAGGGGCCAAGGCCCTCCCGCCTGTGTCCCGTTGTATGGTAGACAGCAGGGGTGCACCTGCTCTGACAGGTGACCTCAGCCTCAGGACCATCGGGCAGCAGTGAAGCGAGCAGTGAGGCTGCGATGGAGGAACTCTGGGTCAGACCCCATGTGACAGCCCCATCGACCATGTCCTTTGATGCCTCCTGCAGTTGCAAAGACCCTTCTGTCCTTTGCTCTTTCTGGAAAATGATTTTCTCTCTTCCTTGATTTTGCCAAATCCTGTACACTGCCAGCCTCGTGACACATCTCACAGGGGACCTTGGCACAGCTGGTGACTCTGCATTTCACTGCTCACCAGACATTGCACCCAAGAAGGGGAATGTGGCATTGGCTGAAGCTCCTATAAAGTGGGGTTTCTGCTCAGCACAGCCGGACACAGCCCCCGAGTGACAGGAGGGACAGCTTGCTCTCAATGCCTTGGGAAAGGACCTGGTTTGGATTCTGAAGAATCCAAACTGAAGCCTCTTCTGGTGCACAGCCACACCTGAGCTGCTGCTGTCCTGTGCTTGGGTCCCCCTTGCCCAGCCTACACAGACCCTTGTTTGCCAGCCGGGTGTCTGCACAGTGCTGACCTGAGGCCAGGCCGCCCAAGCCCACGGCTGTGGACCTAAAGGTCTCTGCATGGAGCTTCCCAGGCCTGGGTTTCTCGAAGCTGGCTGGATGTTGGGGGGATGGCAAGGGGTCGGAACCACTCACAACAGTGCCCCACTTCCCCATGTCCTGCCCAAGTCCTTCCCTTCTGCAGCCTGAGCAGGGGACAGAGGAGCTGTGGTCCTGCGGCAGGAAGGGACTGGGTGTGTGTTTGGGCTGACCTGGCACCCACCGGCAGGTAGAGCTGCAGCTCCCAGCTATGAATGACAGGCTGCTGCCTCTGTCACCTCCTCAGGTGCTCTCTGTCCTGCCCTGCCTCTGTGCTACCAGTGTCTGTCCCCTGCAAGTTCAGGGAGGGAGAATCCAAGCTTCCTTCCCCTGGGTCCCTGAGTCTGCCATGTGGTCTCCCTTCCTGGGGTGCTGTCTTCACCCCTCAAATGCCCAGCTCAGGACCAGCTCTGAGATCCACTGCCTGGACTTCCTGTCTTTGCTCAGTGTCATCTGCTGTGGGCTGAAAACGGGTGAACATGAGCAGTGGCATCAGGGTCAAACTGGTCCTGACCTCCACTGACACTGCAGGACATCTCAGAGCCATCCGCAAGTCCACGGCCTGATTCTGGGACAGGTCAGATGGGGTCACCATGTCCACACTCTGCTCTGGCAAATCAGCCATAGCTGCTAACATCTGCTAGGGCCACGCCTGAGTTGTCCACTTCCTCTGCTGACCAGCACCTGTGAGGGTGAGCTGGTAGCCAGGGTGGACGCTTGCGTGGCCTTGTTTCCTGTGAGGCCAGGGTGCGGGGTACCTACACGCTGCAGCCCCTTCGCCCAGGTACGTAACAAGGCTCTAGCATTCACCCGAGAGTCCCCCACCCCTCCAGGTGAGTCGTCAACAGCTGGAAGAGGTTTTACAGCCCCTGTGTTGTAAGAGAGCTGTTTGCATGTGGACACCAACCAGGATGCACAGCTAGGCCGAGGGCCCTGCCTCAGGTCCCTCCAGCGAGGCAGAGCCAGGTGGCCCCAAGAGCCTTCCCATGAGGGCTCCTGCCCCAGGGCCCTGTGCTCAGCCATCTCCACTGTCATTGGACAACTGAGGCCCCTAGAGGCAGAGGCTGGCAGGGGTCAGATCACACAACAGAGGCAGCACTGGGTCCCAGCTCTGTCTAATCCCTAATCCCCTCCCCCCAGGGCCCTGCGTCTCACTCTGCCTCCCTTTCCCTCCCGACCTCTGCCGGGGCCCTGAGCTGTGATTCTGCTGCGGATGCGGTGACGGAGCCAGCGGCCCGGAGGACTTACTTCTCTCTGTTGAAGATGATGAATTCCTTCCGCACTGTCTCCAGACACTGCTGCAGGTGCCCGTTCTGCCAAAGACACAGAGTGACTAAGTGACAGCACTGTCCAAGGACATGTGGCCAAAGGCAAGGGCTGATCTAAGCAGGGGTCACTGCGTGGGGTCAGGAGTGAGCTCAGAGGCTGGGACAGGTGCTGACTGTGTCCCAGGGGAGGCTGGCAGGGCAGTGCGTGTATCAGTTTCAGGCCAGTGCAAAAGCCACGTAAGGAAGGAAGGTGACAGCAGTCCTGGCTGGGTCTCCTAGCATTCGGCTGCCACTGGGCCCGTGTCAGCAAGCAGGGAGAAGAAACCCAAGGCCGCCGTGCAAGGCCCTGTTCTTCTTTGGACCACAGATCCTCCTCGGGTGTCCCAGGGCCCTCACAGGGGCTGTGGCACAGCTGGATCCACGAGACCGCTGGGGGCTGGGAAGGTGTTTTAATTTCTTTTAAAGTAAGAAGGAAAAAAGGAACTTTAATCATGGAAGATTAATTCATCGTCATACCAGTGCAGTCATAAAAGAAAACACTTATTTTTATAGAGGCGGGCAGGACTGTGGATTGAATGGTGTCTCCCAAAGTGTGTTTGAGTGCTAGGTATCCGGGAATCTGACCTTATCTGAAATTGATCTTAGCGGAGCTCATCACGGCCACAGTGGAGGACTGGTGACATGGAGCCAATGTCTGGTGCCCTGGTATGCAGCCAGGGTGGGGGCACAGAGACAGGCCAGGTGGAGGTGGAGGCAGATGGCGGCAATGCTGCGGCCCCTGAAGGGACACCAAGGGTCTGCAGTAATCACCAGAAGCTGGGAGAGCCACGGAGGGCCCAGCCCCACCACCTCCGGAGGACACAGGGCCTGGCTGGCATCTCCACTGAGGACTTCTGCCCTCCGGGATGGGAGAGGACAAACGCTGATTGTCTGAAGCCACCACTCTGAGATCCTTGGCTGTTAGCCTGGGGCACTGATTCTGAGGCCCTTCAGGTAAAGGTGCCAGGGCTCATGAGAGCCACACCGAGGCCCTGGGCCCCCTCAGTGTGAAGTCTTCCTCATGGGCACCCCAGCACTGCTGGGGTTGCCCAGCACCGATTCCCTCACGGTTGCTGGGACAGATCACTGGAGCTGAGACGGAGGGGTGACCGCGGCAGGAAGGGCCGAGTGAAAGCCTCTCTATTGAAAGAGGAGGCTTGGCCAGAATTTTGTCTCTCGCCCTCTTGCCAACTGTCCCTAGAGGAACTCACCAGGGGACAGGTGTCCTTCGTGCTGTCTTTGGACCTGTGCTTTGCCAACCTCTTCTTCTTTTTGTGAAGTGGCTTGGATTCGAGAATCATTTCCTCAAGTTCAAACGTGGGGTCACAGTTCAGCCTCCCTTTCTGAAGGGCAGAGGGAAAGAAGGCGTGGTTGGTCAGTGTCTCACCAGCTACTGAGCTTTCTCTTCATTCACTGAATGGATGTGGTCACTCATCAGGCCGTGACACACTACCACCGTGGAACACGCCAGTCATATTTTCTTTCTGGTGATAAAACCGACACTGCCTGCCTCCATCCTTGACTGGCAGCCACCGTCCCACCCCAGGGCGGCCCCACCTGCCTCCATTCCTTCGTCTCCCTCCTATGCATGAGTTTTACATGAGCTTGCGTTCCATTTTCCAGTTTGATTGTTTCGCTGATCATTTTGTCACACATGCATTCCCAGATCATTACTCTCCAGAACGCTAGCAGGGTCACCTCTCAGGACTGATGTGACACTCCTAGAACAATGCCCAACCCTGCTGGCTGTTCCCATCCACTCCTGGCCCCTGTCACAAGCACACGCTGAACCCTCTGGTGCCTTCCAGAGCCTGGTCTCTCCAGACAGTCAGCCACCCCTGCACTCTCAGGGTGACTGCAGCTGTGCGGCACCCGGGCAGCCTGTCACCTGTGCGGAGGTGGTGAGAGGCTCAGATGCCTGCAGGGAGGGAGGTGGGCGCCACCCACACTGGGCGCAGCTTCCACCCGGAGGCCTCTGCCGAGCCCCTCACCCGAGCCTCCAGGGAGGGGTAGGAGACCACCAGATGTCGGGGTGGAAGTGTCCCTGGAGAGGAGGACTCTGGGTCCAGGGGGAGCCACACAATAGCAGGGATGGCTGCAGGCAGCTCCTGTGGCTGAGGCCGGGCCTCTGCGTGTGTCTGAGTCGGGGTGAGTGTGTGCACCTGGAGGGGCTGGGGAGCAGAGGCAGGTACTCACCCCAGCAGGCTCCACCACTAACTGACAATGCCACCTGCTGGCCCCAGGGCCCCAGGGCTCCCCGGCACGCAACCCAAAGGAGCCTGGGCTGGCAGGGGAAGAAGGATTCAGGATGTGTGCATGCCTGTGTGGCCACATCAAGCGCTGGGACCCTGCGCCAGCAGGTTGGTGGCCACAGAGGTGCCAGCTGTTCTCTGGAGTGCTCAGAGTGGATGTCTTGAAGAAGGCAGCCCAGGGACACAGGGTGCCTTCCAGGGGGTGCGAGTTAAGGCAGCAGTAGAGCGTGGTGGCACATGCCTGTCATCCCAGCATTCTGGGAGGCTGAGGCAGGAGGACCACAAGTTCCAGCCCAGCCTGGGCAACTCAGTGACTTATCATTTATCAGATTCTATCTCAAAACAAACAGTACAATGGGCTGGGGATGCAGCTCCCCGTGAGGGTCCTGGTTTAACCCCAGTAAGCAAAGCGCAAAACAAAACAGAAGGATGGCAGTGCCCCCTAGTGTCCGCCCCTGTAGCAAACCCATGCCCCTGGGAGGTCCTGGGGGCCAGCACGCCCTGAGCCCTGCTTTCCTCAGGTGGCAAGTTTGTTCCCAAGGCACAGTTGGTGAGGTCTGGGGATATCTGTGGTTGTCACACTGGTAGGGGGCCCGCTGTGACCTCATGGGCGGAGGCAGGCACCCCCACTCTGACCCCACCCTGAATGTGGACAGCATGGGAACGGAGCTGGCTGCTGGCTCTGGTCTGCAGCTCCTGAAGGCTGTGCTGTGATGTGCCTGCCCCGGGCTCCTCGTGCCCAGTGTCCAACATAGTGGCCTGGGCAGGTACTGGGGACATGGAGGCAACGGTTTCTCCACTTTGGGTGCTGACTGGTCAGGGGACCAGAGAGCAGGCAAGGGGGAAGCTGCCCTGCTGACAGGGTGGGTCACAGCCGGTGTCCCTCCCAAGGAATGCCAGTCACTCCCCAACACATGCAGATGCAAGTGGTCACACTCACAGAGGTGGCTGCACATTCACACACACACTCACACACCTAGACACCCAGAGACACACAGAGACACACACTGACACACATCTACACACCCAGAGACACACAGACACACCTAGACACACAGAGACACACTGATACACACTCACACACCTAGACACACACAGAGACACACACTGACACACATCTACACACCCAGAGACACACAGACACACCTAGACACACATTCACACACCTAGACACTCAGACACACACTCAAACACACACACATCTAGACACCCAGACACATACACACACTCACCTAGACACACAGACACACTGATACACACTCACACACAGAGACACACACTGACACACATCTACACACCCAGAGACACACAGACACACCTAGACACACATTCACACACCTAGACACTCAGACACACACTCAAACACACACACATCTAGACACCCAGACACATACACACACTCACCTAGACACACAGACACACACACACTCACACACCTAGACCCAGGGACATACGCATATTCTCCTACATCTACTGCATGCAGACACATACATTCACACACACACACACACACACACCTTTATACATCTAGATGCACACAGACACGGACACAAATCCACATTACAAACATACACACATCATTTACATAGACACACACTGCCATGCAGAAAAAAGTACACAGATGCAGACCGCCTGACACATCCAGATACACATGAACTCACAGACAGTTGCACAGACACACGTTCATACGGACATGAAGAGACACACACGCCATCCCCTCCCCACAAACACACAGCCCAAAGCTGGCCTCGTGCTGGCCTGGCCACACAGGCTGAGGGGTCTGTCCACCCTAGCCCGGGGGAGGGGACAGGGTCCAGGAAGCTTCCTGCAGTGAGTGCTGAAGGACACCAGGTCTGGGTGTTGGGGACAGGATGTCCGCTTAGGGGACAGCGCAGGGCAGCCGGGCTGTGCAGCAGGGGCTCCCTCAGGAACTTGGGCCTGGGTGGGGTGAGTGCTGTGACCAGAAGGAGGGGACTGGAAGCTTGGGCTCTGGGTGCAAACAATTTGGGGGAACATTGCTATTCTTATTATTTTGCACTTCTTAAAACCGTCTTCCGATAGCCAGCCCACGGGACAGCGGAGGCTTCCAGGATCCAGCCTCGTGGCCCGGCGGGACCCTGCTTTGGTGCCCGGTTTCCACTTCTGCAGACAGTGGGAATGGGAAGAGGTGGCAGCAGAGGCCACCTGGGGTCCCTTTCCTGCTCTCATCTCCCCTACGGGCAGGGAGGCAGGGCAGCCACAGCACGGTCAGAGTGAGCCGGTGAGGTCTGGGAGGGTGGGTGGGTGGGTGGGCTCCCAGGTCTCAGATCCAAGGTGGCCCCTTGGGTGCTCTCTGCGAGTGCTCCGGGGGAACTGTGCGGCCGGAGTGGTCCCGGCAGGTTTCTGCACAGCCCCAACCGCCCTGGTCCCCCTCCAGAGCCTCCTGCAGCCGCTGGGACAAAGCCCACACCCCTCCCTGTGCTCCCCCAGGAAGCTCCCCAGCATGGCGACTTCCTCCCTCAACCCCAGTTTTCCCTCTGGTTTGTTCTGCTTCAGCCACAAAGCATCTGTGCTGTGCTCTGAAACCCCGGCTTTCTGCTGCCTCGAGGGGGTCACCCTGTGTCCCCGTGCAGGCCTGGGTCCTCGTCTGTTGTAGATCTCTGTCAAGTCTCCCTGGGTAGCTCCCGCCCCCACTCACACCCCCGCCCCTCCTCTCCGAGCTCCCTTGCGTGTGCCAACCGCCAAGGCACGGGCCGATGCTACGGGCAGATCACAGCCTGTCTTCCTCCACTTGAGAGTCTGCTCTGCCAGTGCCCGGACCTGTGCACGTGGGGCCTTGCTCCGTGCAAGCAAGGAGGCTCAGCATGCAAAGGACGCCCGCAGGAAGCAGACCGTGGACATCAGGGCCAAGTTACCCTGGCTCTCTGGTGCTCCGGAGGCCACGGCCAGCAGATGGCTCCCTGCCTAGCCGCAGGGGCTAAGCACCCAGGCTGCTGAGGGACCCCACTCACATTGGGCACAAAGCCGGGCATCAGTGCCTTCTCAAACACGGCGTCCCAGTTCATGTCGGCCAAGTAGGGCGCGCTCTGAATGTCGCTGAGGCTGGACAGGCGGCTCTCGGGGTCCTTGGTTAGGAGCTGCAGTCAGAAGACACACGCGTCACCAGAACTGTGCATGGAGACAGCTGGTGTGTTCCAGCATGCCATGCTCGTCGGTGGCCCTGTCTGGGTCATTGGCAGAGCCACCCGCACACATCGCTTTGTAATCAGAGGGTACACAGCATCTGCAAGGTCTTCAAACAGGCACTCTTGGAGCAGGGCCTAGATTTCCTAGACTTCAGCCTCCCTGTTGGAGACGGAGACCTGAGACCATCCAGCCCTCCCTGATATCTGCACAGGCTCCCATTAGGAAGAAAGAGAAGCAACCGCCTCATCTCGGCATTTCCAGCTTGGTCATGCAAGGCACCCTACAATCTTCCCTGGGCAGCTACGAGGTGACCTCTTTGACTTTTTGGAGAGGTCTCATTTGTAGCCAAGGGAGCCGCTTTTATCTTCGAATCGAGTTTCTGCTCACAGGGTGATGCGGAATGAAAGCAGCCACCGACCCCACTTACATCTGAAGGGCTCTTGTCCTTTGAAAACATTCCAGCTTTCCAGGTGCAAGGTCCTGGCCGGAGGCTGGAAATGCAGGGGCAGGGCTGTGTCCCTGGGACTGTCACCAGGAGCCGCTGGCCTCCTGTGTGCTGCTGAATGTGCTGGGCTAGTGTCTTATGATACTGGGGAGCTGGCGCTTGCTAAGGAGCAATGTATCACCAGTTGGGACCCAGATGTTGGAGCCTGTGCCTCATGGTATCTCTCCACCTGTCACCTCTCACTGTGGAAATGTCCCAGCCACGCCCCCTGAGTGGGCTGGTGCTGTATCACCTGAGGGACACTTGGCAGGGAGGCACCTGCTGCCCACCTGGATTCTGCTCAGGGTGGTCTGTCCCAAAGGTGCAGGAGCAGACTGTCGCTCCACTGCCATCTGGGGACCACCATAGGTGGCTGTGTTGAAAGCTCCCTAGGACTCGGTGGCTGGGCTGGGAGGGGCAGTGCGGGCTTCCAGATGCTTCAACCCCCCGTCAGGGTTGCGGCCCATTGCCTTGCTGGGACCATGTGGTGGGTCTCCCTTGGGATAACTGGACTCACTAGTAACCCACAAGGCCCAGCTATATGGGGGCTGAAAGCCAGCCCTGGGGCAGCAGGACTTGGGTTCTAACCCTGCCTCTGCCCCTGAGCAGCCCTGTGGCAGTAGTGACAGGGTTTCCCTTTCCTAAGCCTTGGCTTCGTCTCTCCTATGAGGATGATGCCACCACTCCTGGTGGGGACAGATGGGGAAGAGCCCTCCACCCACACTGCAGCTGTTATCATCACAGATGGCTGTGCCAACCACGCCCAAGACTCGGGTCTATGCATTTGAAGGGGACCCTGAGGGGCACTGAGACGGGGCCTGGCACCAGAGCCACGGGAAGTGTGTCGCAGAGTGAGGGGCTTAGCTCAGGGCCTGCCTCAGGCATGGAGGAGGGGGCCGGAAATGTGTGTTTGCACAGGTGACAGGGGACAATGCTGCGGGGCCAGGGACCCACACTTGCATCCTGCCCTTTATTCTTCCAGCAGTAGCTCCTGCCAGAGGTCTGGAGGTGCCCAGCTCCTGAAGCTCAGGGGTGACGTTCAAGCCACAGCTGGGGGCATTGCCATGACCAGGAGCTGGTGGAGGAGGGAAGGGCCTGGGACGCGGTCAGGGAGCCCACGGCCCTTGCAGCCCGTCGGCACCCTGCGGCAGGGCTTATGGCCCTGCTCTGGAGTCCGGCCTCCCTGTCTCCGCTCTCCCCACATGCCCGTGTCTACGCCAGAGGATGCTGCAGGCTGGGCTGGCCCTCACCTTCCTCAGCAGGGCCACCATGCCCGGGCACCACGCAGAGGAGTAGTGGACGCGCTCCGCCTTGAACGTGTTGAGGATCTCGTCGATGGGCGTGGATGAGTGGATCTCATAGGGCCTCTGTAACCAAGGGACAGCCACAGAGTCAGACCGGCGCGTGATGGCCGGGGATGGCGTCTCCCCATCGGGTCACAGCGTGTGGCCAATCTGGTGGCCTAGAGCTGTGTGCCCACAGGAGCCAGCCATAGGCAGTGCAGGGCCCAGTGCGCGGGTGGTGCTGTCAGGGCCATGGCAGGCACAGAATTCACATCTGCATCCTGGCCTGGGTGCCTGCTCTGGTCACAGGCTAAGGTGTTGACCCCGTCTATCCACTGGGCACCCAGGTACAGGTACAGGCGAGGTACAGACCTCACCTTCTGGTGGCTCTTTCCCTGTCCTGGCTGGCCTGCTCGGAGAGGGAGCAGTGCCGAAGTACAGATGACATTAAAGGGACGTGGAGGGAAACCAGCCATGTGCAAGCCAAGGAGAGGCACCCAGAATGGCACTTCCCTCACGGCCCCAGGGGAGCCCACCCGCCCACCCCGGCCTCCTGCTGGAGCCCCAGACCGTGGGACCCTGCTGTGGAGGCACAGCCACCCCAGGTCCACAGGCAGAGCTCTGGTCCCTGGGAGATGTGAGGCTGCCCTCTGTGGTCGGGCCGGGGGGCTGGGGGGTGGAGGGAGACAGGCAGCTGGGGTGTTGGAGTGTGAATGGGGAGCTGGAAAGAAAGCTACGAGTGCCAGGATCCTGGGAGGGTCCATAATCTCTACGGGTGGCCTGAGCTTGAGGCTCCCACTAGGCACAGCGGAGGTGTCGGCAGAGGGGCAGCTGGGCTGTCTGCGATTGTGTCCCCCGTCTTTTTCCTTTCAGTGTGCTGTTCTGCCCACTGTGTGACAGCCGTCTGGAGGCGGAGGACAGAGTCTCCTCTCACCCTCATTAACAAGTCAGGAACTGAGGCTCAGAGATGAAAAGAAAGACATGAAGTGTTAGAGCAAGTCCTTTCTGCAGAGCTTCCGGAGAGTTGCAAATTCCAGCGCCCTGGAGCAGAGCCAGCCAGAAACAAGGCAGACACTCCCCCGTCAGGGATACTCATTTCTTTCCCTACCCGGCCGCTTCCAGGCCCTCATGAGCTCTGCGCTGCCAGCAACCTCCTGGTGAGCCACCCTCTCCCTAAACTCTAGTTCTCTCCACTTTTCAAGGGAATGAGACCAACCACGGCCAGCACCACAGTCAGGAGCACCGCACCTCCACAAGGCCAATGTGGCGTACGCGTTTAGGAATAAGTCCAAACCCAAATGCACCCGAACCTTCAGGCTCCAGGTTAAGCCCTGGCCTGTTCGGGTGGCTCTAGGGAGACCCAGGTCCTCTTTCAGGAATCACTGGCGAACATAAGATCAATATCCTGTCTGCTGGTGGTGGAGAATTCTCCTGATGCTAGTGCGCTCTCGCTGGCCTTGGGATGGATAGACAGAGAGGCGAGGGGGTTACAAGGTAAAGGAACTGCATGTGCTCAGGGAGTGATTTTAGCAGCGGGATGCTGTGTACACACTCATCACGGAGTGCAGGTGTCTCTATTCCAGGAAACTCAGTTTACAAAAAGTACCAATTTACCAAGAAACGGGGGGAATACAGAGGAAAACAATCACTGGAGACTTATTTTATGTGTTGGGCTGGGCTTTGGAGACCCTTTGATTCAGTTCCCCTCCTCCAAAAATATCTCTTTATTCCAATCTCAGTACAGAAGAGACAAAAGTGAAGAACAGTTCCTCCAGCACCTTAGACCTCCAAAGCTTGAGAAGATTTCCCTGCCCTGGAGCTGTCCAATCGCTTCTGCTGGGGCCTGGAGTCCAGGAAACAGCCTACAACCTCAGGACAATCCAAGAGGTTCCTTCCTCCTGCTTTAAAAAGGAGTCCTTTACTTCCCAGGTTCCTGAGTCCTGTCTGCTTTACTACAAGACCAGAAATCAGTGCCCGAACCAAGGGCCTCCTCTTCCTCCTCCCGTTAGGCTGAACCCACCTACCAGGTGTGTACTGCTGTCATTCTTAGTAATGCACTCCAACCTCCAGGGGGAGCTCCAGACACCCTCCTTCTATGCACTGGCCTCTCTACACCTCCCAGTCTCTCCATTTACGCAGCCCACTTGGGTCAAAGTAACACAGCTGAGGGAGATGTGGTGAGCAAGCATGTGCCACAGTGTGCACCTTCTGGGACCACTCCAAGCCCTTGTCAGGAGGGTCACTTTCAGGGCCTCAATCAATCCTCTGGCTAGCTCTATGGTCAACCGTAGTGTGTGCTTGGTGGTTCTCAACCCAGGCATTTTGCCCCAGGGGATTTTGGTACTGTTGGGAGATAATTTTGGTTGTTATACCTGGGTGGGAGAGATTTCTGCTAGTTTCTAGCAGGGAGACCAGACACACAAGGGATCAGCCTGCAGTGCACTGGACAGCCCTGCCCAGAGAATGACTCAGGGCCCAGTGTCCACAGCACCGAAGGGGAAACCCTGGGGCTGAGGGCTGCACTGCTGCCCCCTCATTTCATAGACCGGAAACAGGCCCAGCACAGATCATTCAGAGATGCTGGGGCAGAGTCAGGATTTGAACTCAGGAATGCATGATTCTAAAGCCTGTACTCTCACCAGCCACGGTCCCATTGCTTTCTTGCTGAAGTACCAGCGAAGGCACTGCCCTGAGCTACCTAGCGTAAAGCCCCACGTCTCCCTGGCCATGGAGGAGTCAGCCTCCACTTCTCCTTTGCTGTCCATGTCCACACTATTGCCCCCACCCGTTCACAGCGGAGCCAGCTTCTCTCCCTCGGGGGTCCTCCCTCTCTGCCACACCTCACCCACCATCTCATGTGAGCCCTTACATACTCATGCTTAGTGGTCACCATGCTCCCGTGTACCAGATGCTGCCCGGGCTCTGGCCACGTTTCTCACTAAATCCCACAGTGACCCTGTAAGTCGGCCTCATTATCCTCCTGTTACGAATGAGAAGACTGAGGCCAGATGCACTGAGCGACCATAGCACCGAGGAGCACCTCTGCTCAAAGCCTGATTGGCTAATAATGGTCATCACCCAGGTGTGATGCAGTGTGATGGTTAAGCTTAACTGACCACTTGGCTGGCTGATCAACTGCCCAGGGGGTTAGTAAAGCATGCTGTGCGGGTCATGGAGGAGTGGCTTGGGTACTATATATGTTCCCTGGGGCTTTATGTTAGGTACTATATATATAGGTACTATATATGTTTCCTGGTGTTTTTCTCTCTGGCACTGTTCCCCTGTTCAGCTTCCTGGCCACCATGAAATAAGCAGCTTCGCTTTGCCATTCCCTTTTGCCATGATGTTCTTATCTTGAAGCCAACACCATGGACTAAATTCCCCCAAACCATAAGCTGATAAAATGGTGCTTCCCCTCCTTTAAGTTCCGTGTATCTGCTCCAGCCCTGCATTGTACGGCTGGGAGTGGGTGCCCAGAGTGGAGGGGTCTCACCCAAGATCCCTGGGTGATCAGCACCAGGCAAATCGCCAGAGCACTGCAGAGTGGTTTTCTGGGGCCACTCCAAGCCAACACTGAGAGCACTCCTCTGTGTAGCCTTTTTCTCCTGGGACACAAAGCTAACCTGTACATCCCATAGCCACAGTGCTGGCTCTAGCACTCGGAGGGTGCCACCTTGGAAGGAACTCGGGCCTGTCAGTGGGTTCCTCCATGACGGGAGTCGCATGGGCCCAGGGAAGGAGGCTGCCACCTACACATTGCTGGCTGCAGCGAGGTGCCTGGGGGAAAGGGTTTGAGCCTGTGAGCGTCCCCCGAGGTTCTATCTCTGTTACAAGGAGGCCACTTCAGTTGAGCAGGAGGGAAACCTATGGGTCACTGGAGCTGTCCAAAATGAAATAGAGTCTTCCTCGAGGTAAGGTGCTATCCAGGCCCCAAGGGAAATCAACTTCCAGAAGAGACTGTGGGGACACAGTGGCTGACAGGCCTGAGGTGGAGAAGGAATTGTAACTGCCACACGCTCACAGGTCAGTGCGAGGAGGCCTGGCTCCTCCTGGACTAAACCTGGTATGGGATCCTGAGCACAGGCTACTCATGCAGCCCTGTCGCCCTTCAGGTGAGAGATTAAGCCAGGCAGCAGCACTTGGCAGAAAGGTTTGTGCCGGTTCATAACAGGTGTCCCTCACTCTACACTCTGTCCCCATGCCAGAGGCCCCGGCTGACCACGTGCTTTTCCCTGTTCCGCTGAAAGCGGCACCTGGATCTCTGAGCAGGAAATGCAGAAGCATTAAAATGAAGCAGCTTCTTTTTGGAGCATCAAGATGCACCCCGCCCTCGAGGCTTTCTTCAGGCCCTCGTGTCCAGCTGACCCCTGTGAAACAACCGCCACCGGAGTCCTTTCTGCTGGCGGTGTCCAGTTACGCTTAGGGTCGTGGTTGGCCAAGGTCACAGTGTGATGGATGTAAGATGACCGGTGTCTGGCAGACACCTGTGTGCACCACTCCTATGATACCATGGACCCTCGCGTCCCTCCTCCCCACTAGGTGTCAACAGAACCAGAGGGGCCAACCAGAAGCTAGCAGCCTGCGGGACGTCCATCTAGGCCCTGAGAAAACGAACAAGTTCATCTTTTCTTTGCACTCTAAGAGCCACTCTGTACTATAGTCATGTTTTGAGGAAATTGGAGATGGCTTGGATGGAGGATTGAGACCAAGAGCCACAAGTTGCTGCCGAAATGAGAGGGCGGTAAATCACATTTGTGCTCAGAGGGCTCACGGGCTAAGAAGCACTGAACAACCACTCATCCAGTCTGCCTTACCACCATGCACTGGGGACCCCACGGTGGCTGACACTCCGCCCACCCTCGGGAGGCGTGCCTTCTGCTGACATGAATATGCATGGATGCAAATGCCTTCAAAACCATGTTAACATTGCAGCCTGGGGACTCTGGAGCTGTAGAGAGGAGGAAGAGAGATATGCAAATCCTCCAGCCCCAGCTCCAGGAAGGGACCGGGAAGGGTGTTATCATCGCTGTTGTACCAACGAGGAAGGGGTCCTGAGGGGTGTGGTGACATCATTTTCAAAAGATAATTGTGCAACAAAAACATGCCTCTTATTAGTTTTAGTCATAAAATTTTCTGCTCAAATGAAAGTATGAGTTATTAGTTGCTAAGCTGCCTCTTTAGTCATCTTCCGCTATTACGTGTAAACGACTAAAATAAAAACGACCAGTGAGCACCCGAGGTCATTTCTATAGGGCACTGAGTCATGTATTCTGGGGGAGATAAGACTCAACTAAACAAATAATGACAACAACAACAACACAAGACAAGGAAAAAAAAGAGGGAGAGAGAAAGGAAAACAGAAACACCTCTTCAAATCTTCACCATTACAGAGCTTCCACCCAAGCCAGGAATCTGGGCTCGGACACATTGTGTTGTGGATTCGAAGGGAAGAGGGTTTGAAACCATGAGGCCAAGGCACTGGTCATCTGCAGACCTAGTGTGAGCCCCGTCCCCTCAATAGCAGGGGCTGGGCCAGAGCTCATGGCAGGGGCACGGGGTTGAGTGGGTGTCCTAATGCCCAGGGCCTGTGAGCTGGCGCAGAGGCCAGGCGTTGAAGCCAGAAGCTGGCCCAGCTTCTACGCAGCCCTCCACCCAGCCCGCCGTGCCACACACCCACCCCCTCCGGTCCCGCACGTCCCAGAGTCTCACCCAGCCCCGCAGCAGCTCATAGGCCGTGATGCCCAGGGACCACCAGTCGACGGGGTACGAGTACCCAGGGCCTCCATCCATGTACACCTGGAAGACTTCCGGAGCTGCCAGAGACAAGACAGAAGATCACTGCACACAATGGTTTACAGCCGCCACCCCTGCAGAGGGACCGGGCCACGCACCCAGAGATTTTGGACAGCGTAGCGGCTACTGCTGCTGTACTGCAGAGCACGCCCGCAGTGGAACATTTTGCATTTCTTTTTAATCTGTCACTCCTTGTCCATCCTAGATCAGCCAGACACCCAAGTCTATGAATTTCCTTTTCCAGCCCATGCAGGGCCAGGAGCTGTGTTATTCAGGTCCCACTTGGATGCCACTGCCAAGCCCAAGGCTCAGCTCGAACTCACAGGGTCGTCCTTCCCTGCACAATGACCTGTCCCTTTTCCTTCTGTCCCCAGGGCTCTGGGAGAGGGGACATGGTTCTGGACTGAGCCTCCTCAGGCCTGGACAGCGGTAGCCTGCCCTCAAGCTCCAACACAGCCAGGGGTGCAGGAGTGGGTGTGTGCGCCTCGGGGACTCCTAGAAGTCCTCCTTATGCCTAGCAGCCCGGAGTCCACTTGGAATTTGAGGTGGGTGATTTATCCTGCTCCAGCTGTCATGAGCAATCAAGTGACAAATGTCTACAGTTGCAGGGAAGGTGACATTCTCTCCACCCCCATGTAGTTGGGAGTTCATGATACAACATGAGAAGCATTTATCTCATAATTTCTGTGTCACCAAAATTACTACTCTGGTGGCACAGAGCTATTGCACTTAGATTCGAGGGAATCATGCAGATTTAGAGCTGGAAGGACAGTCACAGCCCCATTCCTGGTGACAGGCTCGCACACATGGATGGGTGAATAGTAGCGATCGTGACAGCCAGGGACTTTTAAATCCTCACAATGAGACAGGTGTGGGAGGGTAAGGACACTGAGGCTGAATGGCAGCACCCTGAAAGATTCGTCCACACCCCGAGCCTTGCACATGTGCAGGGGGCCACATTGGGAAGCAGGATTTCTGCAGGTATACATAGAAGTTAAGGGCCTCAAGCTGAAAATCACCCTTGGTTTATACTGGGTCCTAAACCCAATGGCTGACATCTTTGCAAGAGAAAGAGCGTGGGAACTGGAGACAGAGGCAGAGACTGGGGTGATGGCAGGAGCACGGGAAGCCCCAGAAGTGAGAGAGGTGGGGAGGATTCTCCTGACACCCTCTCAGGGAGCCTCCCCTGCCCACGCCTTGATGGGGGGTGCCAGTCTTCAGGGCAGCAAACAAATTAATTTTCATAATTTCAAACTACTCACTCTGTGGAGATTTGCTTCTTGTCCACACACAACCAAACTTGCCCAAGTCAGTTACCTGGCCAGCGGACAGCCGGCTTCGTGTGTCTGGGTTTTCTGACACTTCATTCTTTCTTCCATTCAAAGGACCACCAGGTGGCACTGACTTGTCCGAGATTGGTGTCCTGATGCACCCTCCTGCCTGGTACTCACCCAGGCACACAGTGGGCACTTAATAATTGTGTGTCCACCGGCCCTTTCACCCTGATACTGTGGGGCTGATGCCAATTTTTGATGGCTTCCTGAGAAATAGAAACAGCTTTTGGTCCTTTGGGAAGTGAGCCCGGCAGAAGTGACAGGAGCTTAGGAAACCACTGTCACATCCCCTCCTAGGCTGGAGAAAGCAGAGTGACTTGTGCTGGGCACCTCTTTACCCAGTCTGGTGGTTATAGACCTCCTGGTGCTGGCTCCAGGGTGGGAAAGTCCATTTTTTTGTTGCTGTGACACATGGTGGCAGTTCTAGGTGGTTCCGCCTCCTCACCAGTTCCTACACCCTGCCTTCCTCTCTGGGCTCACACCTTGGCTGACGGCAACCTACCCTCCTGTGCCCTGCAAAGCCCTTGTCTATCTCCGTTTTCTGACTGAGACTCTGGACCCAAAGGCTGCTGCTGCGGGACCTTCCAGCACAACTGGCTTCACACGCTGATCCCGGCAATACCAGCAGCTCTGGAGCCTCACTGATGCCAGAGAAGGGGAAGACTCAGGTCCAAACTATCTGGGGCCACGGGGCTTGGCCACTGTCTTCCCTGCTGCACTTCTCAGAGTCTGCATATGACAATGTTTTTGGGGGCACCTCAGAGGAGCCCAATGCAACAGTAGACAATGATGTGAAAATGTATTGGATTCGGTCCTGGAATCTTTTCTGCTTTTCTTCTTTGGAGGAGCACTGCAGGTGCTAGGGTGGGGACCAGCATGATCTAGAAGGTGACTCCAGATTCTATGGCTAAGCACATTGGCTCCGTTGGTGTCTGCCTGGGTCTGGCCCCAACTGCACAGCAGTCATTGGATTCCTAGAATCCCAATGGCAGCTCACTCTGTGTGCACTGCTTTGTCCCATGCATGAACACCCATGATAACTGATGAACCAAGTGCAGTCATTGGGTAAAAGCAATAGCTAATAACAAAGCAGAAAAGTCTAACGATAGGTTGCAACAGAAGTTGTGTGAACGCGGCCTCTTTCACTCAGAAAATATTGTTCTGTACTGTACTAACCCCTCTTATGACGTGACACTAAAACCCACATGATGAGAGGAAGTGAGGTGGATAATGTGGGCACCGAGGTGTAGCCTTAGGCTTCCACATAAAGGTTAATGAACCCAAGCACTGAGGTTGTGTGACAGTTGATCTGATAGTTCAGACAGCTAAGTGACTAACAGGAGGGTAACATATACAGCAGGTACACAATGGACAAAAGGGCAGATTCACCTCAGGGATGGGTAGAATGAGATTCTGCTACACTATTCAGAATGGTGCACAATTTAAAACTTCTGAACACTTTACCTTTATAATCCTCCATTTAATATTTTTGGACCTGAAACACTGCAAAGTAAAGAACACATGGGGACAAATGTATTGTGCTGCCATGATTGCC
Source organism: Hydrochoerus hydrochaeris (assembly GCA_004027455.1). Lineage (NCBI taxonomy): Eukaryota > Metazoa > Chordata > Mammalia > Rodentia > Hydrochaeridae > Hydrochoerus > Hydrochoerus hydrochaeris. The sequence continues at coordinate 3,340 of PVLA01007016.1, read as the reverse complement.
CCTGGCCACACCAGGCTCCAGCCTCTCAAGCTTTGTGCTGTTTGTCCCTAGCACACCCCATTTTGGTCTCTGTGCCTCTTTCCTAATGTGCTGGGCGTTCTCTGCAAAGGTGCAGCACCAGGCTGTGTCCCCAGGACCCTATGTCTTCCTGTGCATTGCTGAGTGCTTGGACTACTACATCTGCCCTGCCATGACTGCACCCTCCCTCTCCCTCCACCCTCTGCTCTCCCCACCTCCCATCGCCCTGCTGTGTTTTCCTCATTCATCTGCTTTCTCTCCAGTCTCTAGGCTCCTTTAGGGAAGGGACTATCCATTTTCTGTGATGTTTCATTCAGGAAAATTCTGTTAACTGAAAAATTGATCTTGGTTAACAGCAGCTAAAGCTTGTATCACTCTTCCTATGCAGCGAGTCCTGCTCTAATCTTTTCATATACTGCTAATAAAAATAGCCAGTCTTTAAGGAGCAGCTGCTGTGGTGAGCTTAGCAAGTATTCATTCATCTTAACAGCGCAGAGCCTGGTTAGCTGCTCACGCATCCCACCGAGGAAAGAACCAGATGCTCTGGGTCAACACTGTCAGCATTGGAGCAAAGGACTCCAGGGGCTCTGGGACAACAGATGACAATGAATGCTAGGAGCTGCCTGTGCCCACATCTGGAAAGGGTGTCCAGGCTCCAAGATCCCTTCTTTTATTATTGGCACTCAGGGCATTCTAGGAAAAAGAGGACCAAAATTTCATCCAGGGCCCTCACTGAGGGAGGAGGATGAGATGGCAGTTGTCAGTGTCATCGCCATGTGCATAGCATTTGTGCAGGGCTTTGGAAGGCACAGAGGTTTGTTCGTGTATCACCTCACTCACCCTTGAGGGTTCCCAGGTGTGGTTGTAGAAACTGAGGTCCAGGGAGCCCAAGGGCATTTCAGGAGCATGGAGATGGCCAGTGGGGAGCCCGGGTAGCATCAACATCCTTAAATCCTAAAGCCTGGGGTTCCACACAGCCACCCCATTATTAGGATGAAAAGTAGCTCTGCTTGCAGCACCAGTAGTTGCCACATTAAAGTGGCCATTTATTGATCATCCACCCCGTGTCACATGCATGTCCTGGTTCTGTGTATGTATCACTTACTCCCCCGAATGCAAACTTACAGAGCCTGCTAGATGCTAGGGACAGTGCTTTAAGTCATCCTATCCTCAGGAGGATCTTAGTGGGGAGAGAGCTATTGTTATGTCCACTTCAGGAAACTGAGGTTCCAGGAGTTTAAACTGCATGCTCAAGGTGACCCAGATACTGAGGCTCCGAGTCTTAAATAAACCCAATCTCTTCCAATTTCTTAGGGGCAATCAGTGACAGTCAGAACCTGGATTTCATGCCAGCAAGGAGAGCTCACGCACTCCACCAATTTAGGTAATTTATGATCTGCTGAAAATAAAAACCACACAAACACAGTACACAGCATCTTCCATGTGTCTTATAGTCCAAATCTTTCCACAATCAGTGTAGTAAATCTGATCATTCAACTGGAACCAAACCCAAAATTATTTTATGAAGATCTTGAAACTGCAGCTGAGGAAATCAGGGTTTTGCCATAACCGAAAAGAAAACAAGTGTTTTTACCACGGTGCACACATTGATGAAAGTGGTTTGAAAGCCTGTGGGAACCAGCTCTCGATCACGTTCCCTGTGGAGATTCTTCCCTTCCCTGCAGTCTCCCAGGACCTGCGGTGGTGCCAGGCACATGCTGTGCCCTTGGTGGATTCCCACAGACTTGCTGGGTGGACACAGAGTGCCACAGGATTTTGACTGCACCCAGCATGGCCCAAGGATGACAGACGATCACCCTTACCTCAGCATCTCCATCAACAGTGGAGAGATCCTTCCGAAGGGGGTTTCAAATGGAAACTATGTCTGATTCCAAGGGAAATTCAGGGCTTCTCATAATTGGTCTCCAAGAAAAGCAAGAGCATGCAGAGTCCTGTGAAAGAGGTTGCCTTTCTTACCCCCGGAAATGTAAACACACTTTTGGTGGGATTTGCCGCCCTACACTAACCATGCAGAGTTTCTTTCCTCATTAGACTAAAAATAAGAAAAAATACAATCGCCTTCTCAATCATTGTTCTGAGCCTGCTGTTTTAGCTCCGTGAATATCGCTGGAGCTTTGACAGGCTTCCGCTGAGTGTGAAATGCTATTCAGCATCCAGTCTGCGGGCGCCCAGGTGTTCTGGGTCCATCTCTCCAGGTCTGCACTCCCTGCTGGACCCTGAACGTTTTGCTATGCACCCCAGCTAGCAGGGGCCTTTGAGGTGAGTTCTCGCATCCCCAAAATGTTGCAGATATGGATGCCAAAGTCTGCTGGAGTTGTTCAATGTCATCTGGCTCAGCCAGGAACAGAATCTGGTCCTCCTTCCCACTGATGCTGTCATGGCAAGACCCTGCCTCCAATTTGATGCTGCAGCCTCAGAAGGGCCAGGGCTGTGCGGCCAGCCACCCCTGGACACCTCCACCTACAGGTCCCATGGACACAGCACCTTACCCCGTCCCAGCCAGGCGCCTCCTCTCCTGGCTGCTCAGTCTCAGCCCACGTCCTGCCCTGTTGGATCTGTGATTCTTTTTTTTTATTTTTTTAATCGGGAATCAAACTCACCCCCTTGCTTACCAAGCAAGTGCTTGAACGGCTGAGCTAAATCCGGGCGGAACTGTGATCCTAATCACGCGATTGGTCCTTGCGCTTCCTCCTTTTCCTTTCCCTAACCCTCCCCTCCTGTTCATCAATATTCTGGCCCTTTTTCATCTCCGCCTGGACTCGTGCCAGCCCTCTCACCCATCTACTGGCCTCCACCTGCTGATGCCATTGGGCACCTGCCCCTTGCTCACCCCAAGAGGCCTCTGTCAGTCAGTGGCTCCATGAATGGAGAGGCCAAGGTTGCAGAGGAATCGCTGGTCGACCTCAGCCCCATACTTGCAAGTTTTATCTTACATTAGTGTTTATTGCTAGTCACACATTCAAATCACTGGCTAACGTCGTCACGAGTTTTCTTACTTCCTATGCAATGAATTTCACAGTCCTCAGCATGAAAACTTCCCCAAACAGGCCTCCACCACCCCAGCCACAGCCTCCCACCTGGCTACTGTCCTCATTATGATCACTGTACCAACTGCAGAGAAAAGGCCGTGCATTCCCTTAAATTCTTTTCTGACTTACCTTCTTGATAATCACTACCTGTTTTTCATATTCATGAACTCCTGTTCATACTTCAAGACTCAGGTCAAATTTCATCCTGCCCCTGAGGACTCTTCATCAAGTCTTTTATTATGACCACCCCATTCCCCCTTTTCATCCTCTCT
>PVLA01007015.1:0-112748 GCA_004027455.1 Hydrochoerus hydrochaeris | reverse complement strand
AAAACTTTCATTCAAATTTAATGGAGAAACAAGATACTTCCATGACAAAGAACAACTGAAGAAATTCATGTCCACCAAACCAACCCTAGAAAGAGTACTGAAAGACATACTAGACAGAGACAAAAATGACCACAATCCCCAAAACAACAACAGAAAGAAACCACCAGGTAGGATAAGCAATTAAATAAGAGGAAAAGCATAAAGAAACAACAGGAACATAACATGGCAAAGTCGAGCCAGTACATGGAAATCCATATGGAGAACTCTCAGAAGACTAGGATTGGAAGCCCCATTCAATCCAGCTATCCCCCTCCTGGGTATTTTCCCCAAAGAACTGAAAAGTTCATATCACAGTGATATATGTGCACCCATGGTCATAGCTGCACAATTTGTGATAGCTAAATCCTGGAAACAACCAAGATGCCCATCAACTGCAGAGTGAATGAAAAAGATGTGGCATTTTTATACAATGGAATATTACTCAGCTATAAAAAAGGATGACCTTGAGGTCTTCATAGGCAAATGGAGACAACTTGTGACTATCCTCATTAGTGAAATAAATAAGAATCATATTTATAAATATCATATTGTGTCTCTAGTATAAAAAGTAAATAAGAACTACAAGAGTAATAAAACCAAAATGTTTAATTGCTATTGTAAAAAAGAGAGGAAAAGAAAGTGCTCTAAGGGATATAACTGCATGTGTAAAATAGATGACCATATTGCTGAATCTTTGTTGGATCTTTGAGCAGAACTATTTGTAGTCTGACTGTTTGAATATTTACTATGTACCCTTTAACTTTGTAACTTGAACAACTATATCCAGGACGACAGTACATAATTTATAAATTACTGATTTCTTAGTGGGGCTTTTTCTCATTCTCTTTTTCTTTCTTTCTTTTACAATTCTGTATTGTTGCTACCCTTTTTTCTGTTTTTTTTTTCTTTTCTTTAAATAAAATTTTAAAAATGTATAATTGCTATTGTAAAAAAAGAGGAAATAGGAAGCGCTATGTTTAGATGTGTGGGATTGATGACCATATTTCTAGGTTCTTGTTGGATTGTTGAACAGATCTGTTTGCACTCTCACTGCTTTAGTGTCCACTTTGTGTGCTTTAATCCTGTAACTTGAATAACTATTTCTAAAAGAACAATATGTAATGTATCAAGTAGTGATTTCTTACCTTCTTTATCTTCTTTTCTTGAAATTCTGTAATATTTCTACCTTTTTCCTGTTTTTTCTCTTTAAATAAAAAAATGTATAATTGCTATTGTAAAAAAGAGAAAACAGGAAGTGCTATAAAAGATATAACTGCATGTGTATTTATGTGGGCAGGATTGTTACCTATATTTCTTAGTTCTTGTTTGATTGTTGAACAGATCTGTTTGCAGTCTCACTGCTTGAGTGTCTATTTTGTGTGCTTTAATTTTGTAACTTGAACAACTATTTCTAAAAGAGCAATATGTAATTTATCAACTAGTGATTTCTTACTGTTTATGTTTTTTTTGAAATTCTGTAATATTTCTCTCCTTTTTCTGTTTCATCCCTTTAAATAAAAAATTTTAAAAAAACACAAACTACATTATATTTGAATTTCAGCTAACAACAGGTAATTTCCAGTCCAGCCACGTGTCACTTAAGGATGGATGTGATCTTGAAACTGCATCATCACTTGTGTGAACACAACAGAGTGTGTTCACTGTGTGAGCACAATGGAGTGTGCCTAGGCCTAGTCGTGGTGGGCTTATCCCTCCATGTGTGCTCTGGAAGCCTTCAAGCAATGAGATGTCTGAGGCGGATGCAGTGGAACATGGTGTGCTGTTTCAAAGGTTACGCTCAACTCTTTTATTTAGTAAGTAGGAGTATACTCAAAGAGAAAGATGGATAAAAATACATAAACCAGTACATGGTTGTGTATTGTCACAGTCAAGTATCATGTATCATATAAATTATATGTGCTCCACTTTTATATGATTGGCAGGCGTGGGATTGTCCATGTCAGGATCCATAAATGTACATAATACATTGCTCTGTGACTTTATGACAGCTATGGCATCACTAATGATTTTTTAGCTTCATAATCATAGACATCTACCACTATATTGCAGCCTAGGCAGAAATGTTATTCTGTGGGGTATGGCTATATGAGTCTGTCCAATGCAATATTGAGAACAGAATTCTACTAAAAAGTTATACTTTCATAATGTTTCAATTTATCAAGATGCCATGTTTTTTTGTTTGCTAGCTTGTTTTGTTGTTGTGTTTGTGTGTGTGTGTGTGTGGTTTTTTTTTTGGCCTGGTCACTGTACATCTAGGACATGGGAAGAAGTCTGGGTTTTCCTCTGACTGCAGCAGGAAAGAAGGGGTGGTTTTACCAGGATGACCTGTGTTTCACTACAATCATTCTGATTACAGTGAGGATGGATTACAAAGAGGTGAAAGCTCTGTCACTGCAGTGGTCCAGAAAGGAGACAAAGGGGGTCCTGATTCAGAAGCAGTGAAGACTGAAAATAGTTGATGGAGTGGGACAGTCCACCTTGGAGACAGAGAGCTGAGATCTTATGTGTGGATTGTGTATGAGGACGCAGGGTATAAGGAAAAGAGGAAAATGGGGGTCTCCCAGGTTGGGACCATAAAGCACTGGCAGCACATTCTGTATTAATAACAGGAGAGATTTAGGTGGGGTTTATTAATGGGCCATGCCCTCTTCTAAGCACTTTACACACATTAATATTACCCACTTAATCATCACTATTATTAGGCAGCTGAATAACATAAAGGAAGAATTATTCCTATTTTACAGATGAGAGAATTAAAATATTAAGAAGTTCAGTAATGTGCCCAAGGTCTTACAGGAAAGTTACGGAGTCACTAACCCAAGCAGGCTGGATTCAACATCTGTGATTTTTTTGTTTGGTTTGGTTTTGATTTGAAACAGGGTCTTACTATTTAGTTAAGGCTGGCCTTGAACTCACTATGTAGACCAGGTTGGCCTCGAACTCGTGGTGATCTTCCTGTCTCAGCCTCCTGAATGCTAGGATTACAGGGGTGTTCCACAACACCTGGTTCCATGCTGTTTTGTTTAAAAAATTACTTTAAAATGTATTTTTAATCCATATTTTTGATAAGTTGATACAAATATGATAAATAATAATCAAATCAGAGTAATTAGCACTCCCATACCCTTAAACATTTATCATTTCTTCATGTCAGGAAACTTGAAACTCCTCTGTTCTAATTTTAAAATAGAATACAATTTTGTGAACTCTAGTCATCCTACACTATAGAACTCTAATACTTATTCCTCCTCTCTATTTTGATACCAGGTATATAAACTCCCTTTAATCCCTGCTCCCAACTCCCAGGCTCTGCTGTCTCTTGTGACTATATGATTGGGACTCAGTAATGAATTACTGGATCAATGAATGAAAGAATGTTGGAAGGAAGGATGGATCCCATTCATATCTTGTTTATTTTTATACAGGGCAGCTGTACTGTCCTCAGGCATGCTAGTTAGATGTTATCTATATGTTTTTCTTCTTTCTCCATATAAATCTTAATTTCCCCTTCATTCTTCTGGACATCATCTCATATGTTGATGTTGGAAGTCATTACAGGAATTCTTGGGAGGTATTTTTAAGATTTAAACTGTTGGTAAATAGAGTGGAGTTGAGAAATTCTCTTTCACAATGCCCCAAGAAAACTGGCACATATAGTTAGGTATGAATTCCAAGGAGACCACAATTTGTCATTCAGATCTTCTCTAACCTGATGGCAATGTACAGATGTATCATCCCTTTGCAAGGGATTCAGTGGTTATTTTGCACACTGATTGTATCAATCAGGGTTCTGCAGAGATATAGAGCCAATAAGTGATAGATCGTTAATCTATCTAGATATAGATACATTAAGGGGAATTTAGTTAGGCAATTACAGAGGCTGAGATGTCTCCACCATGTGAGATGTCTCCTTCCTGTGGAGACACATGAAGGCTGGTGGTATAGATCCAGGCCAGCTCCACAGATCTGAGAACCGCGAATATTAATTAAGTTCCATGTAAAGAAAGAAGATCTGCATTCCATCTGAGGTAAACACAAGTCCCTTTCCTCTTCCTTTCTTTTCTATTCATTATTTCAGCAGATTAACTGATTGATAGCCACTGCCCTGGTGAGGGCCACCTGCTTTACTCCGTCCACTGATCCAGAAGCTAATCTCTTCCAAACACTCTCTCATAGACACAACCAGAATTAATGTGTTGTCAAAAATCTGGGCACTCCATGATCCAATCGTGTTGACACAGAAAATCTGAGATTAAGACAACTGTCTACGTGGTCAGAAAGACACAGGTTCAAATAATGGCCCTGCTCTGTGGGGTACAGCAAACGTTTCAATTTTTCTTGTGCTTAGATTCTTCACCTGCAAAATGAGGATGCTATGGTGCCTATTGCACAAGATGGTTGTTAGAGCAGACAAGATAATGTTTTTACCAGTGCCTGTGACATAAGAAATGTTGAATAAAAGTTGGCATCCATTATTTTTGTATCAAATTCTCACTTAATAGAAAATTAGTTGTGGTTCTCAAAGATTGAAGAATATACAGATATATCATAGGCCAGGGCAGGAGTTGGGGTTTACAGGGTTCTAAGGATTGAGAGGCATCGGGAAAATTTGGAGATATTTATTTGACAAAAAGATTTTTGTTTTTAGGCTTAAAACAAGCTGTATCCAAGAACTTGATAGCCTGTTAGCTACTGAAACACATTTAAAATGTGATCTGATTCACATGCAATTTCTCCCTTTACATTCTGCCTTTTACAGTAACTGCATCACATAATCTCTGAGCATTTGCAAAATAAGAAGCTTAGAAGGAATAATTTCAGTCTCATCTGAAAACAAAATCCTCTTTGTGATACTGGAAAATAGTTTGACATATTAATTTTCTTCTTCTGCATTTTTTTTCTCTACACTTTCTCTTAATTTAAGTAGATAGCAAGTTCTGGGCTTCTGGGGTCAGTTGAATTTTGTGGTAGGACAAGAAATAATCAATCCTATGCTTCTGAGGGCAGGTGCAAAGACAATAAATATTGAGATGGGCTTGGAGGGTGAAGAAGACCTTCTTATGGGGCAAGGAGGGACAAGGACCATGGTTCAGCTTCCTGGCAATACCCCAAAGAAGTGGCAGAATCCCAGAGACAAATGGCCAAACCCAAAAACATTTTAGTCAGCCTGGGAAAGGAGTTTTAGTTCCCAAAGTTATACTCATGGAACCATAAGGTTTAGAACAAACCTCTGCAGATAGTGATGATACTGGTCAAGTTCTGTGACTGCCATGTAACCTTGGACAAAATCACCTATCTCTGAGCCTCAGTTTTTAGAATAAGCAGGGAAGGAGGTAGGAATCACTGGTGAATGTTTGCTCAAGATGCCCCACCAAGGGCACAGGCAAGAAACAAAATCCACTCTCACCCTGTACTCAACAATCCTGGGCCTGGGGACACAGTTCTGCCCCACTTTTACTCACCCAGATGGAAAATACTGCATGCTATCATGGGCCTCCTGTAGCTGTATAGTCTAGCTGGATGTTCTGAGGTTCTAACTTGCCAAGACTTTTCCTCCAAATGACTTTGCATCTAGCAGTCTCTCAGGAAAAAAAAAAATATCTTTTATTCTTTATTCTCCATAGATACATTCACGTAAATTTCATTACACAAAAGCGATTGCCATGTCAGCTACAAGCTCCAAATACCCCAAAGTTATCTCCAGAATGAGATTGTTTCTTTTTTTTTCCACCCTAACTAATTGGTAGGACAAATGAGCAAGGAAGCTTGTCCAGCAAAACGAGCAAATAAAAATAAGGAAAATTAAGAATAATTCACCTTCCCTCTCTAGTGAGCAGGGTGTTAGGAAAACTGAGATTGCAAGGGAATTTCCTGTCCAGTCGGCATATCTCCCTTTTAGTTCTGATTCACAAAACCAGGCTGACTGGCCCCAGCTGTGGGACACAGGGCGCAATTGCTCCTGCTTTCAGAAGTCTGGTCCTTACTCAGGACGGCGGCAGCTGTGGCCCAGCTGGGGCTTCTCAGAAGTCCTGCATTCACCCATGACTGAATGGGTACAGAGCTCTGTGGGGAAGCCAGGCAGGGGACACATCCTGGGAAATCATTGTCTTGTTCCCTGCTTGGCCACCATAGGCAGACACCCGGTTTCAATGCTGTCTTTGTTATCAGATAGAGTAGGCACACTGATCTGCCATTTTAATGAAAACGAGACACCTGCACTGCAGCCCTTCAGCTCCTGAATCCAGAGGGAGGACAGAGCACCCCCAGGTCACCTTACAAAGACACTGACATTCCAGAGGGGGCTGCAAGGAAATGGTTCTTTATCCCCCAGACAGGCCCTTCCCAAAAGATGAGCCCCTTCCAGAGGGACAAGCCTCTTTCAGAGATCAGCCAGGCCTCCTGCCATGTTGCCTGAGCCTTGTGGAGGCTGTTGGGTCACCTTGGTCCATGTCATCTGGCCCCTCAAGGGGCTCCTAGGAGCGGCCAGCTGGCCGTAGGAGAGAGTCCGGGGGCATTTTTTTCTGTTTTTCTGGCCGGGACTACACAAAGCAGTTGAATTAAGAGTCATTACTGTAATTTAATTTCTCCAAACTCAGAACTATTTTGTTTCCAAATATATCAAAGCGCAGGAGATGTTCAAAGAATTGGAAAATACTCTCCAAATTCAGAAAAGTTAAAGAGGAAGAGGAGTCAAAGGGTGATGCTACTGCTAATATAATATTTCATAGTATTTATAATATAATTATTATATACCTTATAGCATGTAATATTGCACATATTATTGTATGAAAATAGATAGCAATAATACCATAAATATATATTATAGTAATGATAACAAAGTATATCTGCCATGCTATATACATGATAATGTATAACATAATATTGAAAATGTTCAAAAATAATTTTGGTACTGTTAAAATTTGAAAGATTATTTTAAAGTCAAAAAACTTTAAGAGGAAAAAGAGATAGGGTAAAAATAGCAATAATTTTTATAATTATTTTTATCATCATATATAGGATATAGTTATGTATTCTGTCATATAAATACTGTACTATTTTATAAGATGCTATACTATGATATAAATATAACTATATATTCCTTAATTTATTGCTATTAAAAGTAACACTTATTCATTGCTTACCAGGCTCCATGCTAAACACTCCAGGGGCAGTATATTATTTAATTTTTACAATAACCCCTGTGATGTAGGTATTGTGTGACTTTTTTCTCCCTTTTAGAAAAGTATAGTTTTGTTGAAATATAATTCATGCACTTACAGTGCACACTCTAGTGGCTTTTAATATATTCACATAGTATATGACTAGCTCCAAAATTCACCTTAGAACATTTCCATCACCTCAAAAGAACCCCTATACCCATTAGCAGTCATTCCCTATTTCCCCTCCCACCAGCCTGAGACTCTTATAATCTGTCTTCTGTCTCTATAGATTTGCCTATTCTGGACATTTCACATAAATGTAATCAGTTAATCTATGGTCCTTTGTGTCTGGCTTCTTTCACTGAGTATAACCTGTTCAAACTTCATCCATGTTAAGGAGCATGTATTGCTGGGTGTGGTGGTGTATACCTGTAATTACAGCACCCAGGAGGCTGAGGCAGGAGGATCACTGGGAGGTTGAGACCAGCCTGGGCTACATAGTGAGTTTAAGGCCAGCCTGAGATACATAGCAAGATCCTATCTCAAAAATAAATAAGTAAATATAAAGAGCATGTATCGGTACCTTATTTTTTGAGTGTATGTGAAAGAGTTCATCTTCTGAATATACTATTTTTGGTTTACCCAAACATAAAGATAGACATTTAAGCCTTTTTTACTTTGGGGCTATTATGAATAATAGAGCTGTGATTATTCATGTGTAAGTTTTGATATGGATATAAGCTTTCATTTCTCTTAGAGGTACTGTTTTGGCCCATTTTACACATGCAGAAACTGATGCACAGAAACATTAAATAACTTTGCTCTGAGACTCAAACTCAGCTCTCTGTGATACTCTTAGGTCTTCCCCTCTACTCCCCTTATTTCTTCCTGGGAAGCCCTGTCTCCCATCCCTCCTGCACCTCTGGAAAGAGGCTGAAAAGAAACCCAGTAGGGAATTTCTGCTAGATCTGAGGATAGATTCCTCCACTGGCAATTGTTCACAAAGCCCAGAAATGATGCCAAGAAAGGAGTGAGTTCCTTTCTAAGTGGTGAAGGATCCTTTGTGGGGCCTTTAAGAAGAGCAAGGCTATTCACTCCTGGGGAGGAGGTATAGCTCAGGGCGTTCCAAATGGCAGGTCTCCTCCTACATGTGGTGTCCAAATAGTATGAGTGGGGCCCGGTTAAGATCCAGTTGTCCCCACCCCCTTACCCTTGACTGCACCCCATTGGTGTCCAGAGCCCACCCTACTCAGAAGACCCTGCCCTGCCCAGCCTGCCCTTTGGTTCCTATGGTGGCTGCTAGCAGAGCTGAGCTGACCAGAGCTGAGCAGAAACCTGACTTTGTTGGGTGGGGAGAAAGGTGATGGAGTGGAGGGAGGGACAGAGGCAAAGCTGGAGAAGCCTCTCAGAACACTCAGGGCAGAGCAGGGCTGGAAGAGAGGGCCTGAGCCACCCTGGGGAGAAGATGGTCATGGAGCCCAGAGCAAGAGAATGACAACCGCCTGCCTGGTGGCTTATGAAACCAATGCACTGGGTGTATTTCCACACTATATGGTTGTTGCTGCAGTTTTTAAAATCCTACCAAAGAGCAAATCTAGAATTCTAAAATCATTATTTACCACTCACAGGAAAAAAAAAATCTGTAAATGTGGTAGAGACCTATTAACTTTTCAATTGGTCTTGAAAACCCTAAACTTGGACCAAATTGTGTTTTTGACTCCTCTTGGTGACACTTGGCCAAGGTGGGTGGTCCCTCTTGGGAACCCTGAGAATCTAGGGCTGCTCAAATGCTGAGCTAAGGCAGAAAATATGTTGAGTTTGTCCTTTCATTTAAAAACTGTTGACTGTTTATTACTTATAACAGTGCTTCGCTGAATGACCTAAGATGTACATTATAAAGCAGATACCAAGACCAGCTTAACTGGATAAGATTAAAAATAAATATGAATTTGAAGTTTTATTTCGCATGCTTCACTCTTTGGAGCCACTGACCGTCCCTCATAAGGAGCTGGCCCTGAGGTGTGACATATGTCTTGCATATACTCAGCTTATCAATCCTTATAAGGAGATTGTGAATTAAGGACAATCTTGCTTTTCGGTTGCCCTTGAGGGTTTTTTTCTTTCTTTCTTTTAACTATGCCCAGTAGCATAAGCAATAGTCATTGGAACCCAAGCTGTACCTTGAATACTAATTTAGATAAATTCCAATCAAAACAGAGAAATTAATTCACAGATTTCCAGTATTAGCAAAGGGCTACCATAGCAAGGAAACGCCAGAAGAAAATTATAGAATTTAGAATCTTTGTGTCTCAAAGCAGCCACACTCCATTATAGTCCCAGAGGGAGCAGTATAGTAAACAGTTACAGCTCGTGAAGCTGGCTGAGATTTTGAATGAAAGGCTGTGCAGAATCATTTAAAAGTCTTATTTAGTGTGCCAGTTTCAAGGTTATATACTGGATATTTCAAACTCATCTCCCACCAAAATTTCAAAATAGCCAAAAGCAACATGTCGAATGATACCAGCTGCTTCTTTTCTTAAAATCTAGTAGTGAAGCCAAAAGATGCAACTGTGACTGGACCTGGAAGTTGTCTGTACCCCACCCACTACCAGACCTCCCAAATGCAGATTTACAAGCCTGTTAGAGGCCTAAAGAATCCAAATTTCCAGCCGGGCATAGTGGTGCATGCCTATAATCTCAGCACTGAGGAGGCTGAGGCAAGAGGAGTGTGAGTTCAAGGACAACCTGAGCTATATAGCAAGACCTTTCTCAAAAACAAAACAAAGACAAAGAATCCTAATTTCTTGCAATACTGCTGCTGCTTCTAATCAGTGCTGACTTTGGCCACCTCTGACCAGGGAAGTAAAGGAAGTAGCCTCTTCCCTATTCCCTGGCAACAGAGAGTCAATCAGTGAAGTGGCCCATGGTCAAGACTTTGGACTTTGGAAACATCCCTGGGCTCTGATTCTTACCCACTACTTATAAGCTAGATGACCAGAGCAAGTGACTTAGCTTCCTTGGGCCTTCAGTTTTTCAACTGTAAAACAGAAGCAATAACAGGCTTCCCTGGTGGTAACAGTAAGATGAATGTGTGTAAAATGTTTGGTACCATGGTTTGACACATGGAAACTGTCTTATGATGGTTCCACCTACAGTTTTCCCATTTGTCACCTTATAGTGGCGTGAAAATGATAATGTAATTCAGCAGAGACTATGCTTTGAATCTTGAGTTTGGCTCTTTACCTAAGCTAGCAACATGTGCTATTATCCTCTCTTATAAGGCTGGACAGTATCACTAGGGGAAATGACTGACACTCTACAGTCAATGATGTTACTAGGTTAGGATATACCATAAGTTAGGAGTGGTCAATGTGTTTTTGACTTGATTTTCAATTTCTAATGGCTTTATCAGGACATGGGCCCATCATTAAGTCAAGGAGCATCTATGCATCTTCCTTATTATGTTGAAAACAAGAAGCTATTTCTCTTGTTTTTCTGTTCTCAAGTTCAGAAATTTAGTTGTCTTTCCTACCCTTTTGTACACCCTATTTTTTCAGCTGCTGTTGTGGGATGTATCTCCTTTATTTAAACCAGGGGTTGGAAAGTTTATCTGGAAAAATCCATAGAAAAAACACTGTCCATTGAAGGCTGTTCCATCTCTGTCTCAACCATCCAATTCTGCTCTTGTAGCTCAAAGGCACCTGAGAATGGCAAAGACAGACATGATAGCACAACAATAGACATGCAGTACAAAAATCAGCAGCACTAATAGGATTTGGCCAGTATTTTCTCTCTGTACTCCCCATTCCTCTCCTAAATGTGTAGAAAGCTGGCAAGAGAACTATGAGTGAACCAAGTGTTTAGCATATGTTCTGCAAAAGAAGCCAGGAATATGAGCCTGTCTTGTGCTGGTTTAAAGGAAATGGGAGAAACTGAGCCCCTTGTGCCACCCAAAATGTAGCTTAGATTCTCTGAAGGCCAAGACTGTCTCGGAGCAGAAAGAATGGGGATGTGGGGTGAGCAGAGAGAGGTGGAGCTGGCATTTGGTGCACATCAGTTGCCTACAAAAGGGCTCTGCTCACACAGCCCATGCTCCTACCATATGATAGCACATTCCCTGTGTTCACAATCCGTGTCAACCAGAGAGGTCTGCAAATGTGTGCACCAACAAGAGCTTTGAAATGATTCCAGAGCTATCCCCTCAAAACACTCTTGGTTTTACCATATAAGAAGGTGCCAAACTTCAAAAAATGGGTATTTTGGGGGAAAAAAACTTCCTAGTATTTTTCTGTGTCCACCTCCATCAACCATACACATTTGATTTTTTCCAACATCTCCTCCATAGGGAAAGTATGTGTTCATATCAACAGTTCTTTCTGATGGGGGGGATTATTTATGCCTGTTATGTCTCCATCTTTATCCAGGAGAAGAAAAATGTCTTCTTCCCTCCTTCATCAAACTCTTCAGTACAGGAAGAAATACCTTCACAGAATGAGCCAGACAGTTCTACCTTGGGGTTTCACTATGTTTTCTTCTGCCATGGTACAGTCTTCCTTCCCACCATTGGTCCCTTTTATCTTCCCCCAGCCAACCATCTGGCATAACTCAGATTTTGGGTCCTTCTCCTGACACTATGAAATGTGTTACTTGTTGTGAGACAGTGGAAGCAGGCTTGATGATTTGCTTACTTACGTGTGAGTTTTTTTGCTTTGAACCTTGGAAGGGTCCCTGTATGCCAAGGTGGCCATGGGCCTAGCATTCTAGTTGAATAGGATATTTATTTTCCAATTATCCCAACTGGTACAGATGTTTGAGGAAGTTACATGATGCCCTTGAAGCATGGATGTTGTTTCATTTAATGTATTATCAGGCAGTAAGTGAAGAAATTTGTAGAAGATGATCTACCTGTCTCCTCAGACAATAGTTCTACTTCTCCAGATCAGAGTGATAATTATAAATGCAATATCCTTGAATCAAGAGAGTCTCAGATTTGAGTGTGCTTTAGAATTACACAAAACATAAAGAAAGAAGAAAGAAAGGAGAAAGAAAGAAAGAAAGAAAGAAAGAAAGAAAGAAAGAAAGAAAGAAAGAAAAGAAAGAGAGAGAGGGAGAGAGAGAGAGAGAAAGGCACAAGGCAGCCCTACACACCACCTGTGGTTCTGTGGTTCCTTCAGACATGGGAACTGCCAAAATCTCTTCTACTGTCCATGTCTCCCCCATCTAGGTCATGCATATGGGGAACAACAGATAAATGCCCCAAACAGGCCAAGCAATTCACATGATAACCAAGTTCTTCCTGCTTTAATCCATACATCCTTTAATCCTAGCAGAAATTAATCTGAAGTAATAGGATGTTAACCAATTAGTTGCTTTTCCTGCCATTTGATCTCCCTGTACTTGCCTTACAAGAAAAGCTACTTGGAAATGATCAATCTGATTTTTGCACTTTCTTTGTTTTTCTCAGCCTGTCTTTGTCTATAAAATAGGCTCAGCCCCTTAGAACCCTTCTCTTTTATGGAATGAACTGTAGTCCCTCAATTCTAAAATAAAAAACAAGCTAAGTAAAATCTTTATAATTTTCCCCTTTGGCACCATTAACCAAGGATGCAGAAACTTGGGGAGATTGTGACAAAGCTGGTAGACTAGAATCCAGTCCTTAAGTAGTTTCCTTCTGATCACAGTCTGCTCCATGGAAGGAAATCAAGGCCCTCTCTCTGTGTGTAACTAGCACATGAGTTGGAGCAGTGGGGAAGGAAAAAGAAGAAAACACTGAGAAATGTTTGCATCTGGAGAAAGCTTTGGAGTAATCACCCACCGGAACAGCCAGAGGATGAGCTGCAGCAGAGAGTGGGACTTGTCAGACTAGGGTGCGGTGATTAATTGACAAGGGGAACACAGCCAAGAGCAGAGAAGCCACACCAGGCCTCCATCCATTTGTCCATGCCCTGGGGTCAGAGATGGAGCAAATGGAATCTTTTATAGGAGAGGGAAGGGTGGAATGTGGCCATCGGGGGAGTTCTGCAAGGAATTCACAGGTGTTTTCTTATTGTACTTCCCCCTCCCTGAGGACATCTGGGTGTGCTGTTTGCTGCACAGTGGAGAGGGGTGTGCTGGACTCCCTCTGCAATCTTTCACCCGCCCTTCCCCCAAACCCTGGCTTTTTGTGTGCAACAGTGGTTTCGACTGAAATAGCAGAAACTGTTCCAGTCACAGGGAGGTAGGCCACCGAGAAACTTGTTGGATCCTCCACTGAAATAACAAGAGGACTGTGCAGGGGCTTTGGGTTTTAGAAGGGGTCACTCTGCAGGGCCTCTCCAACCTGGGCCAGCAGACCTCTTCACTCCTCTGCAACTCAGCCCAGCTCAGTGATTCTGCAGATAGAGAGGCTGGAGAGGAACTTGGCCAACTCTCCTCTCTCCTGAGGATAGAAAGCTCCCGACGTTGCTTCAGCTCAGTTTTTCTCACTGAAATGCTGATGAACATGTTGGTATTGATATTCAGAAGCAGTATTAACGTGGAGGCCCCGCTGCTGCAGACCAGGAGGTCATTTTTCCCTTCACATTTATTTCAACTATGAAGTGATAAAACATTTGGAAAAGTCTGTTAAAAAGTCACTTGTACTCTCCCCATGAAGGGTAACCAGCATTATTATTCTGGTGCATTTCCTCTGGCCAAACAAGTAGGAAAACTTCCCTGTGTCCAAAGTCTTGCAGCTAAATGCAGTCACTAGGCGGGGGTCATTTAAAAGATCTTTCTCCTTAGCAGGATATCACAAAGACAGGGTCCTACCTAGTTGGTTTTTGAACCATACAAAATCAAGTTCAGGAATGCTATGGGTAGCTTCCTTCCTTCCTTCCTTGCTTCTGCTTTCCCCCTTCTCTCCTCTCTTCTTCACAGGATCACGTCTCATCTTCTATCCTGTAGTCACAGACTTACTAAAAAGTAAAGGGTGCATTCCAACCCGTACTGTGCAGGGCGGAGGTGGGGGGTTCTGGTCTGTGCCAGTGTTTTCTCTGCCGTCAGCACTTCCCTACAGATCTCCAAGGGACCAGGACAAGGCTGACTGGTTTCAGATTCTTTAGAAGAAAAAATACATCAGAGGTGTAACTTCTTCCCGCTTTGGTCAGTATCACTCATTTCTCACTGCACAACTTTGCTTGTTAAGATGTTAGCTTCCCTTCCTTCCTATACTAGAGAAAGGAAATCATGGACGTGGGTGGCATAGGACACAGCAACCCTCCTGCTATGGTATATAATAAGACGTCTTTTAGCACTTTAATATGTGCCAAGTACTATTCTAACTGCTCAACATGTAATTCATTGGATCTTCACACTAATCTTCTGATGAAAATGAGGTACAGAAAAGCCAGATAATTTACTAACTTTGGTCCATCCAGTTAGTGAGTAGCACAGCCTGAATGGTAACCCAGCCCTTCCAGCCCTTGGAGGCCCCACCTAACGACTATGGCACCAACATATCTATCTCTTCCTACACAGTTTCTTACAATGTGTGGTGACATTCCCCTGTCCAGTGATGGGGAATCTGTTTCCCCTCCTGGAACCTATATAAACCTTAAAACTATCTTGACCCAGAATGAAAGAAGTGACATTGACTTCATATAAAGACAATACAACTTCTCTCTAGCTTGCTTTCTTTCTTAGAGCAATTTCCTGTAGAATCGAGCTACCACATTGTGAGAAAGTCTAACGCCGTGAAGGAGCCTTTTGTGGTGTTCTGCCTACAAGCCCAGTGAGGCTTCCTGTCAGTGGCTCAACACCAGAGTACATGAGTAATTCAGTCTCCAAATGAGTCCAACCTTTAACAAGGACTCTTCCCTGAGGTCCTCGACACCTACAGTAGACTCAAATTGTCCTTACTATGGCCTGTTAGAGTTCCTGACCCACAAAAACTATAAGATATGACAAGTGATTACCACTCTTTGATGCCGCTAAGTATTAAGCCGATTCATTGTATAGCAGGATTAACCAGAAAGTTGCTCTTCATTATGCTGTAGGGATGGGAGTAGTTCTCAGTGGCCCTCCAGCCCCATCTCTGTTCTTCCTGACTCTGGGGCACCACCAAGCTCAAACGTGCTTGAGGGAATTTTTTGCATAGGTTTTTCTTCATCTAATTCCTTCTGACAATGATTCCCTATAGGTGGAAGTGTTCGTAATTTCTCAGGTCTTTTGCTGGGGAGAAAGAAGAGGATGCCTTTGTGCCTATCAACCAAATGCCACATTAGGTAAATATTAACTTGGTGTCTTTGAGGAGAAATGTACCCATTCCTTCAACAATTTTGCTAAAAAGTTATTCAGACTTGCTGAGCTTGGATTTGCTCAGTCAAGAGATTCTGTGCAATAATTTTCTTAGCAACACCAACAAAAAAGTAGAAATATACTCTAAGCTTGAAATATTGACTGATAGGTATTCTCTATAATGCTCTTCCCTGGAATAGCAAGCACGATGTTGAAAGAATGGGAGAAGTAAGTAAACTCAAAAAGAATATATAAAAGCTAAGGACCAGGAAAGAAGAACCCACTACTGTTAGAAAAGATTTCAAAACCAGAAATGCTGGGCTGACAACTGTGTTAAACATTGGTAATATTTAAAAAGTGTATATATAACTTTAAACCAGAGATCTAAGAATGACATTCATAAACATCATAAAAGACATTCATAAAAAGAATGTCTTTAAATATAGATTTTAGACAGCCTTCATAAAATCCTAAAATTGCTCACACATCTTCACGCCTCAAATATAACTGAGTATTCAGGGTGTATAGCAATAAACTCCATTCCTATTTTAAAGAGATACTTGAAAAATAAAGAGAATGTTTAAATTTTTAAAATATATTATGGTAAAAGATGCATTGCCATTAATCTCTCTCAAAATAGTCCCCTACATTATGCCTCAAACACAATTATCTTATTTCTCTTATCACTTTCTGCAGTGGTTCTAGAAGTCTTCTTCCATGTGTGTCTTTATGAGACGTGATCACAAATGCAGTGAACACTGCTCCTGAGTGCCATCCAATGGCAAAGCAGGCCATAAAAAATTATGGTGTGTTCTCATTGACCTTCTTCACTGGATCCAGTGCCAAGCAACTTCTGGCTCTTTCCCACAGTCAAAATGACCATGAACATTAAACATTTTCAATTGATTCAGGATATGGAAGCAGCCACAATGATGCAATTTAACAGACTCGCAAAGGAGGACTTTCAGAACTGCTTCATAAAGTGGCAAGAACAATGGGAAAACTGTTTTCAAAGTAAGAGGGAGTACATGGAAGGAGATTAATGGCAATGTGTCTTTTAATGTAATAATTGTTTAAAATTTACATGCACTGTATTTTTTAGTGCCATCTCATACCTCCATGTAAATGATGTTGACAGTGATAGCTACTATACCATTAGCTCCTGACTGCCATGTCTCAGTAAAAGGTCATTTTAAAGCATAATTCCAAAGAACTCTCTCTCTCTCTCTTTCTCTCTCTCTCTCTTCCCTCTTGTGTTCTAACCATATAAGTTAAAATATATCAATCATAATCTGCCTCAGGACATTTGTACTTATATTCACTACTCTTCCCTAAATGTACATATCACTCATATCCTCACTTTTTTAAAGTTTTGCTTTAAAGAGAATAAAACCAAACAAAATGAAACAAAATAAAGCTAATCAAAACAAAACAATGAAAACCACACAACACTTCAAAACAAGATAAGAGAAAATCAATGATGGCTACCATAATGTATCTTGCTATCTTCAAAATAATGGCCCATACCATCAGACATAATAGAACAAACCAGAATAAAACCAAACAAAACGAAACAATGAAAATGATACAGGACTTCAAAACAAGTTAATGGGAAATTAACAATGACTGCCACCTTCCCTTTTTAGATGTTTCCTCCCCTTTCACTTTCACAATATCTATTGTACATTTTGGATCTCACTAACTCCTTCAGTTTTTTTTATACTAGTGAGATAACATGATGTTCACCCATGTGAGTCTGAACCATTTCAGCCATGAACATGATCTCAAGTTACATCCATTTACCTAGAAGAGTCTCAAGACTATCCTTTGTTATAGCTGAGTAGTTTTCCATTGTATAAAAATACCATATCTTTCTTATCTATTCTGCAGTTGATAGGTAAGCTATCTCTTCTTGGGTTCCCACTGCATTGTCTTGTCTCCTCTGACCTTCAGTCATTGAATTTTGTTTCAATTCAGACATGTTTCTTGTGTGCAGCATATTGATGAATCCTGTCTCCTGTTCCACCCTGTCATTCTTTGTTTTTATTGGTGATTTGAGGCCATCTGCATTAATGGTTGCAACCCATATGCACTGGCTCATCTCTGTCATGCTATCTTCCTGCCATTGGTCTGCCACTTTTTCCCTCTGTTCAGTTGCCTGTCCTGATACCCCTCTGCTACTATTCCTGTAAACATCATCATCTTTATGTCTCTACAGAATATCCTTCAGCACTCTTTGTAGGGTTGGTTTGGTGCTCATGAATTCATTTGTTCTTTAACATGGAAGTATGTTATTTCTCCATTAATTTTGAAAGGTAGTTTTGCAGGGCACATCAATCTGGGCTGGAGTTATTTTCTTTCTGGACTTGAAATACTTCACTCCAAACTCTTCTTGAGTTAATGGTTAGGTTAAGAAGTCTCTTGTGATTTTTATGGGTTTCCTTCATAGGTAATTTGTTTCTTTTCTCTAACAGCCTTTAGTATTTTGTTCTAGTGCTGAATTTCTGGGATCTTGATTATTATATGTCTGGATGTATATCTATTTTGCTTATGGGTAGTTGGAGTTCTATATGCCTCACTTATCTATCTGTCAGATCCTTTTCCCATTCTTGGGAAGTTTTCTGTTATTACTTCTATGTAATCTTTTTATGTCATTTGTGTTGACATTGTCTTTTTGCTGACACCTATTACTCTAAAATTATTTTTCTTTGTGTTGTCTTGCAGCCATTGAATTGCATTTCCTGGTTCCTTGTTATTTTTAAGAAAGCTTAGACCTTCTTTCCACCCAGGGAGTGAGGGCTTGTGAGGTGAGTTCCAGTGTGTTTGCACTTGCTCAGGGAGAGCTTTGGACCATCGCTCCCAGTGGTTAGGACCTTGTCCAGCTTCGTGAAATACCAGAGAAGGTTTGGGAGGTCCTGCAGGCCTGACTGGACCACACCTAGCAACCTTCTTTCAATCTGGGGAACTAAAGGCGCACCAGGTGAGTTCCAGTATGATTGCGCTTGCTCAGGGAGAGCTTTGAACCATCACTCCCAGTGGTTAGGACCCCACCCAGTGTCCTAGACAACCAGAGGAGACACAGGAGGTCCTTTGGGCCTGACTGGGCCACTCTTAGCAACCTACATTCAGTCCAAGGAGCCGAGAGTGCACAGAGTGATTTCCAACATGCCTGGGGAAGCTTTGGAACTTCACTCAAAACTCAGAAATACAGGAAAATGACAAAACAAAAGACCAAAATGCAATTTCAAACCTCTAGCCCATCCCAAGAAAGCCTAGGAGCCATGTACATAAAAAATATAAGCCATACACCTGAAATGCCTGAAATGATATCAACTGAAATAAAGAAACAACTCCGAGAAGTTATCAAAGATCTCAAATTAGAAATAAACTCCCAGGTAAAAGAAGAAATGATAAATGTAATGAATGAAATGCTGAACACATCTAAAGAAGACATAGTTAAAAAAATTAGAGGAACAATGCAAAAAGATGGAAACTCTGAATGAACAATATAAGAAACAAAAGAATGCATGAAGCAGATTCAAAGAGATATACAGGAAATCAAAAATTCCATTGAAAGTTGGCAAAACTGCCTCAACAAAAGGGAAGATAAACTTTCAGACCTCAAAGACAAGATTGCAGTTAGTCAACAGGAAAGATCTTTCAAAAATAACAAGGAATCAGGAAATAATTATTCAACAGTTACAAGATGATGCAAAGAAAAACAACATAAAATTGATAGGGATAAATCAAAAAGAAGGGGACAACACAAATGATATCAAGCGACTATTTACAGAAGTAATAGCTGAAAATTTTCCAAACATGAGAATGGAAACTGACATATGGATCAGTGAAGGATATACAACTCCAAATAGCCACAACCAAAATAAAACTACATCCACACATATAATAATCAACATCCCAGAAATCCAACATAAGAACAGAATATTAAAAGCTGTTAGAGAGAAAAGACAGATCACCTATAAAGGAAAACCTATCAGAAAAACAGCAGACTTCTCAAGAAAAACAATGAAGTCAAGAAGAGCACAGATTGAAGTATTTCAGATCCTAAAGGAAAATGACTTCCAACCCAGACTGATGTACCATGCAAAATTGTCCTTCAAAATGGATGGAGAAATAAGATAATTCCACTACAAAGAACAGCTGAAGAACTTCATGATCACCAAACCAACCCTGCAAAGAATACTGAAAGACATTCTAGTTGGACATAGGAAAAAAAACCACTAAGCAAAACAGACAATTAAACAGATTAGAAAGGTAAAGAAGCAACAGCAGAAAGATAACATGTCAAAAATAAACCAATATATAACACTTATAACCATTAATAGAAATGGCCTCAATTCACCAATTAAAAGAAACAGACTGGCAGAATGGATCAAGAAACAACATCCAACCATATGCTATCGACAAGAAACCTATCCAACCCAAAAAGAAACCCATAGACTGAAAGTCCAAGGATGTAAAACAATACTTCATACAACAGGAACCCCCTCAAAAAATCAGGGGTAACTATTCTATTTTTAGACAATGTGAACTTCAAACCAAGAATGATCTGAAGAGATAAAGAAGGTCACTACATAATAGTTAGGGGAAAACTTCAAGAGGAAGAGATAACAATCTTAAATATATATGCACCAAATTCAGGAGCACCCAGCTATACAAAACAAGTATTAACAGAAATAAAAAATCAAATAAGCAATAATACAATTATAACAGAAGACCTTAACTTGCCATTGACACAAAGGGACAGATCAGCCAGACAGAAAATCAGCAAAGAAATAACAGAACTGAATCACACCTGTGAACAAATGGACTTGATAGATGTATAGTGTTCTACCCAAAAACATCAGAATATACATTCTTCATAGTAGTACATGGGACATTCTCTAAAATACACCATATAATAGCCCACAGAACATACTTAAGTAAATGCAAAAGAATTGAAATTATCCCATGCATGTTATTGGATCATAGTGCCATGAAACTAGAAATTAATGAAAAAAGAAACTGCAAAAACTCCACAAACACGTGGAAGTTGAACAATACACTCTTGAGCAATCAGTGGGTCACAGAGGAAATTAAAGAAGAAATTAAACAATTATCTACAAGCAAACGAAAATACAAATACAACTTACCAGAATCTGTGGGATGCAATGAAAGCAGTCCTCACGGAAAATTTATTGAGTGAATTCCCATATCAGGAAAAACAGAACAAACACAAATAAACCTCTAGATGTTTGATGCTACACCTCAAACATCTAGAAAAAGGAGAGCAAGCCAATCCCAAAGCCAAAAGAAGGAAGGAAGTTATAAATATCAGAGCAGAAATTGATGCAATAGAGACTAAGAAAACAATACAAAGAGTCAATGAATCAAAGAGTTGGTTCTTTGAAAGAATAAATAAAATTGATAAGCTCCTAGCCAACCTTATTTTTAAAAAGAAAAAAAAAACTCAGATTCATGCAATAAGGAATGAAAAAGGTAAAATCACTACAGACTAGGTGGAAATACAGAAGGTATTTCTATTAATGAAATTGAAAATGTAATTAAGTCCTTACCAACAAAGAAGAGCACTGCAGAATTCTACAAGAAAGACAAAGAAGACTTAAATGCCGACACTTCTCAAACTGTTCAATGAAATCGAAAGGGAAGCAATTCTCCCTAAGTCATTCCTGGAAGCAAATATTACTCTAGTACCAAAACCTGAGAAAGATCCAACTAAAAAAGAGAACTACAGGCAAATCTCCATAATGAACATAGATGCAAAAATTCTCAATAAAATATTGGCAAACAAGATGCAGCAAATCATCAAGAAGATTACACACCATGACCAAATGGGATTCATCCCAGGCATGCAAGGATGATTCAACATACATAAATCAATAAATGTAATCCACCATATCAATAGAGCCAAAAGCAAGAATCACGTGATCATTTCTATAGATGCAGAAAAAGCTTTTGATAAGATCCAACACCCATTCATGATAAGAAACTTACAGAGAATTGTAATAGATGGTCTTTACCTCAATATGATAAAGGCCATCTAAAACAAACCAACAGCTAGTGTCATATTAAATGGCCAAAAACTGAACGCCTTTACCTTAAAATCAGGCACAAGGCAAGGATGTCCCTTATCACTGCTCCTATTCAACATAGTACTAGAAATACTAGCCAGAGCAATTAGACAAGAGAGAGAAATAAAAAGAGTAAAGGTAGGAAAAGAGGAGTTAAATTATCATTATTTGCAGACGACATGATACTCTACATAGAAGACCCCCAAAACTCCATTGAAAGATTCCTAGATCTAATAAATAAATTCAGCAATATAGCAGGATACAAAGTTAACATTCAAAAATCAATAGCATTCCTATACACTAATAACAAAATCACCAAGAGAGAAATAAGAGAAGCCACACCCTTCACACTAGTATCCAAAAAAATGAAATACTTAGGAATTAATCTAACACTACAGGGTAAATTCACTACACACTCTGTGGAAATACAGAAGGTCATCAACACCTATTTTGAAAACCTCTACTCTCATAGGTTCAATAACACAGAAGAAATGGACAGATTCCTAGAAACATATGAACTACCAAAGCTGGGTCAAGAAATGTAAAACTGCTGAATAACCTAATTTCTATTAATGAAATTGAAAATGTAATTAAATCCTTACCAACAAAGAAGAGCCTAGGCCCATACAGATTGTGGAATTCTATAAGAAATACAAAGAAGACAATGCTGACATTCCTCAAACTTCATCAATGAAGTTGAAAGGGAAGCAATTCTTCCTAAGTCATTCCTGGAAGCAAATATTACTCTAGTACCAAAACCTGAGAAAGACCTAACTAAAAAAGAGAACTACAGGCCAATCTCCCTAATGAACATAGATACAAAAATTCTCAATAAAATATTGGCAAACAGAATGCAGCAAATCATCAAGAATATTATACACCACAACCAAGTGAGATTCATCCCAGGAATGCAGAGATGGTTCAACATATGTAAATCAATAAATGTAATCCACCATATCAATAGAGCCAAAAGCAAGAATCACATGATCATTTCTATAGATGCAGAAAAAGCTTTTGATAAGATCCAACACCCACTCATGATAAGAACCTTACAAAGAATTGGAATAGATGGTCTTTACCTCAATATGATAAAGGCCATCTATGACAAACCAACAGCCAGTGGCATATTAAATGGCCCCAAACTGAAAACCCTTACCTTAAAATCAGGCACAAGACAAGGATGTCCATTATCACCACTCATATTCAACATAGTACTGGAAATAGTAGCCAGAGCAATTAGACAAGAGAGAGAAATAAAAGGAGTAAAGATAGGAAAAGAGGATGTTAAATTATTGTTATTTGCAGATGACATGATACTCTGCATAGAAGACCCCCAAAACTCCATTGTAAGACTCCTAGATATAATAAATAAATTCAGTAATATAGGTGGATACAAAGTTAACATTCAAAAATCAATAGCATTCCTGTAACACTAACAATAAAATCACTGAGAGAGAAATAAGAGAAGCCACACTCCTCACACTAGCACCCAGAAAAATGAAATACTTAGGAATTAATCTAACAAAAGAAGCAAAAGAGCTATACAGGGAAAATTATAACACCCTGAAAAAGAAGTCAAAGAGAACCTCAGAAAATGGAAAGACATCCCTTGTTCGTGGATAGGAAGAATAAATATTGTGAAGATGGCCATTCTCCCAAAATTGTTATACAGATTCAATGCAATCCCAATCAAAATACCATTAGCATACCTCATAGATCTAGAGAAATCACTCCTAAAATTCATCTGGAACCAGAAGAGACCTAGAATAGCAAAGGCAATCCCCAGCTTAAAGGCAAGGGAGGAGGCATCACAATCCCTGACTTGAAGTTATACTACAAAGCTACTTAATAAAATCAGCATGGTACTGGAATAAAAACAGACCTGAAGATCAATGGAATAGATTAGAAGATACAACTACAAACACACTCAGCCACCTTATCTTTCATAAAGGGACCAAACATGTTCACTGGAAGAACAATAGTCTCTTTAATAAATGGTGGTGGAAAAATTGGCTCTCTATATGCTGGAAACTAAAACTAGATCCATGCCTATCACCATTTACTAAACTAAAGTCTAAATGGATCAAAGATCTAAATAGTAAAACAGAAACACTAAATCTGTTGGAAGAAAAAGTAGGTAGAAATCTTGAAGACATAGGGGTAGGTATAGAATTCATGAACAAGAATCAAACCACATGGGAAATACTACCCAGAATCAATAACTGGGATCACATCTTATTAAAGAATTTCTGCATGTTGAAAGAAATCTCCAGCAGAGTGAAAAGAAAACCCACAAACTAGGAAAAAATCTTAGTGAACTGTCCCTCAGACAAAGAACTTCTGTCTAGAACATATAAAGAATTAAAAAAAAAATCAGACCTCTGAAATTCAAAGACCCAATCCAAAAATGGGCATCTGAGATGAATACACAGTTCTCAGATGGAGAAATACAAATGGCAAATTAATACATGAAAAAATGTTCAGCACCATTAGTCATTAGGGAAATGCAGATTAAAACCAAACTGAGAATCCATCTCACTCCAGAAAGAATGGCCAAGATAAAGAACACTACCAAGAACAAATGCCGGAGAGGCTGTAGGGAAAAATGAACTCTTCTGCACTGTTGGTTGGAGTGTAGACTGGTGCAACCACTGTGGAGATTCCTCCAGATTGGAAGAATTGGAGGATCTATTTGACCCAGCTATTCAACTTCTGGGCATATTCTCAGAAGAACTGAAAACAATCATATCACAGTGATATATGTGTGCCCATGTTTATAGCAGCACAATTTGTAATAGTCAGATCTTGGAAACAACCTAAGTACCCATCAACTGAGGAATGGATAAAAAAGATGTGATATTTCTATACAATGGAGTACTACTCATCTGTAAAGGGAATGATCTCAATGAGATATTTATAAACAAATGGATGCAACTTGAAACCATACTCATAAGTGAAATAAATCAAACTCACATGTATAAATACTGTATAGCCTCCCTAGTGTAAGAAATGGTAAGAGTACATAAGATTTTATGGTAATCATGGTTTCCCATTATACTGCTTTGAAGTCTTATAATGTTTTCATTCATTGGTTGGAATGGTTTTAATCTGTTTTGCTTGATTTTATTATGTGTGATGGTATGAACACCTACTTTGAAGAAAACAAGACATTATGGCAGCCATTGCTGATTTAATATCATCTGGCTCTGAAGTCCTACCATGCTTTTGTTCTTCTGTTTCCATTGGTTCTATCATGTTGTGTCTTACTGGATTTTAGTATGTGTGATGGTATAAACAAATTTTTTAAGGAAAATGAGGTATTATAGTAGCCATTGTTCATTTTCTGTTATTTTGTTTTGACTGTCCTGTAATACTTTCATTCTCTTGAATGGTTTTATACTATTTTGTTATGTTTGATATTATTATGTGTGAAGCTATGCTCAACTATTTCAAAGAAGAGACATTATGGTAGCTACTGTTAATATCCAGTTGTCTTGTTGTGAAGTGCTGTGTTGCTTACATTGTTCTGCTCTGATTTGCTTTGTTCTGTCCTCTTTTGTTTTATTCTCTTTAAAATAAAATTTGAAAAAAAGAAATCTTTCCTTTTGTGATCACTAGCTGCAGTCCTGTCTTTAAGGTCTGGGTCTATCTTCAGTTTCTGTAAAGTTGTTTTGCCAGCTTTCAATGGAATTTTAATTTCCTGGATATCTCTTTGAATCTGTTTCATATGTTGTAATTGCCTCCCATATTGTTCATTCAAGGTTTCCATCACTTTTCTATGCTCTTCTTTTTTTAAAATCTGTGTCTTCTTTAGATATATTCAGCATTTCTGTCATCATGTTTGTCACTTGTTCTTTTACCTGAGATATTATTTCTGATCTGATTACTTTCATAGACTCATGCAGTTGTTTCCTTACTTTAGTTCCTATTCTTTCAGAAATTTCAGGTGTGCAACTTCTAATTGCTTCCATTTCTGTCTCCTAGACTTGTTCTATGTGGGCTGGTATTGGAGATTGCCTTTTTCTTTTTTGTCTTGACATTTTCCTGGGTTCCTCTGGACAAGCCAGTTGTGGGATCCCAGGTGCTTCCCACTTTAGCTGCCCATCTGCAGTATAGTGGAATGGGTCAGGCACCTGGGTTTCTCCTAAGACAGGTTCCCTGGGAGGTGGTAGGGTGGGGAGCAGGCTTCTCCAGACATGCATGGCTATACCAAAGCTCCCTCCATGGCAGTACGTACACGGGAACTTGGCCAGTTGGTTCTACCAGTGGCAGGTGGTGGGTTTGTGGGGTTGTCTATGCTCAGTTTCTTTTTCTGGTGTTTATAGTTCTGTGATAATGTCCATGTTGCATCCCAGACATGTGCTAGGTATGGAACTGATCTTGGCTTCTGGATGTGGGTGCTGGGATTTGTCTTCTGTTGGTGGAGTTTTCCAGAGTCCAACTGTTGTCTCCTTGCTGCTGCTTGCTACTTCAGATGTTTCCTTGCTACTGGTCTTGCTGATTACTTTGCCTTCCAGAGGCGTGTGTCTGTCTGTGCTGTTGTCCTGGGTCTTGGGGTTCCCATCAGTCTTACACTCTTCTAGCTGGCCCACCTTCTGGGATGCAGTGGAGCAGGTCTGGAGCACAAACTTACTGTCTTCCAGCTGGCCCATCCTCCAGGATATAGTGGAGTAGCATAGATCATGAACTCACTCTCTTCCAGCTGGCCCATCCTCCATGATATAATATATTGTCACTTTTACAAATAGATGTTCAAATGCTATATTTAGAAAAACCTGTCTGATAATCATATATAAAATGGTAGCCATACCATTTGGAAAATGTGTTTTTCAAAAGCAGTCACAATTGTGTTTCCAGTTCCACATGACCTTACAGAATTTCGTCACTTCCCATCAACGGGTAGAGTTTGTTTTTCTACCTCTGAGACAGAAGCTGTAACTACCACGACAAATAAAATGCTACACAAAATAACTGCTGTGGACTTCCAACACTGTGTTGTAACAGGTAAAATTTTCTTTCTAGAGACATCTTGGAACTAAGCTACCACTCTGTAAAAAAGCAAAGGCCATAAGAATAAACCATGAGTAGGTGTTTCACTCAGCAGCCCCAAGCTCTCAGCTCATGCCACTGTAGCCAATGCCAGACATAAGCTGAGCATACCAAGACATAGTCATATTGCAGATTCATGAATAAGTAAATCATTTTTGTGGCTTTGGGACAAGGTAAAGGAGAAAAGTAAAGAACCTTCAGGAAGGTGTTGGTAACAATGTAAAGGATCTGGAGGAGACTGTTAGAGGAACTTTAGTAATATTTCATGGAGCAAGAGTGAAGACTCTAAGGAAAGTAATGAAACAATTATAGGAAGCTGGCAGGAAGGAAATCCTTGTTATGCAGTGCAAGAAAGCTTCAAACAGTATTCACGCAAAAATACGAAAAATTGAAGATGTGTCTATGTAATCAGATGATCTAGCTAAAGAGATTTAAGGTAGAATATTAAAAGTATTTCCTGACTTCTTTTCATTGTCAATGATAAAATGAGGGAAGAGAGAGTTGGCTTTTAAAAGGAAGTATTTATTTTTCAAGTTAAGTTTAGAGAAAATACAAAGGAGCAAGACGTGCTGAGTTCATAAATAAATGTATTTCTTAACCCCAGAACTTTCTAGTGTTCTCAAACTAAGAGAGGGTTTCAGAGAAAAGATTAGTACAAAGATTCTTTATTAAAATTTCAGAAATATCTAACACAATATCTCAATAATTGTTTCATTTAAACCAAAGGATCTTCAGAAGATCTAAATATCTTCAGGGCTGTGGATACATCTCCATAGCAGAATATTTGCCTGGTATCCATAAAGCCCTGAGTTCAATCTCCAATACCACAAATAAAACAAAAAACATAAGGCAAGATCTTCAATGAGTGATTCTGTTAACCATTAGATCCTTTCTTTTAACATTTTTTTTCCTTTTCTAGTACTGGGAATTGAACCCAGCAAATCCCATATGTTAGTCAAGCACTCTTCCACTGAGCTACACCCTCAGCCCTGAGTAATAGAACTCTTGAGAATTTAAGGAATTCAGTCCTGTGGCAGTTTTATAAAAAGCCTATGGTAAAAAAAAAAAAAAAAACTTAACAAGGTTTGTGAGTGTAGTTTTGTCTAATGGCATATATTTATAAACTTGTTCATAAGAAACCTGTGAATCTTTAAAAGAACTATATTGACTTAAATGAAAAAGAAAATTTAATTAAGACTTTACATGTAGCAAAGAGACCAAGGAACCTATTCAACTGTAAAATGTACCACTAAACATTGTATGTAATCAGGATCCATAGTGAGTCTTTGACAGACAAAGAACTTCTCCCTAACCAGGTAATTAATAACCTGTATCCTATGGATTTTGAAACTCTTATGGATTCCTCTATGCCTTCTATTTCACATTTTTTGAAAAAGAAGGTCACATCTTTAATCTCAGTTACTTGAGGCAGGAAAATCACAGGTTTAAGGCCAGTTACCCTCTGTCTGTGCCACATTTTATGCTGCATATGGAGAGAGGGGCAAGTTGTTTCTTGAGTTGATAAATCTTAAACAGGAACTGTTGTTTCTTGAAGTTCTATTTGAGGAATCAAATCCAAGGAACAGATTTTACTGCATGTGAACATCATTTTATCAAGCAGGTTTCTCTTTCCTTTAGGAGGAACTTGGGAAATGTAACACCTATTTAAAGCAATGATAACCAGTTATAGAAACACTTAAAGTCAAATGAGCAATAATATTTTTATGAAAAGGGTAGCTTCAATGTCACAAATATATTTATTATCCCTAAATTAATAAATTCAAAGATTTTAATGTATAGGACTTTCCAAAGTACAGCCTATACTGATCCTAAAACTCATGCACCAAATGGGGCACCTATAAAAAGCCAAAATGATTGGTACATAGACAGGTAGAGAGCCCAACAAAACAGACTAGAGAATCCAGAAATATTTCTGCACTGATATGGGGTGATTTATGGTAAATGTGGCCTTACAAAGCTATAGAGAAACAACAATCTTTTCCAATAGATGGTGCTGGAACATTTGGGTGTCTACATAAAAAAGTTAAATCAGAGTTCTTCTCCTTTCCAATTCTTGGTAGACCTATTTGGGCAACACTGTAAAACTTAAAAGTATAATGTAAGAGGTTATACAAATAGCTTAGGGTAGGGAAAGATTTTTCTAAACAATATACAAAATATATTAATTATAAAGAAAAAAATTTGTGAAAATTGATAACATTAAAATTCAGAATTTCTGTTCATTCAAGGATACAAATAAAGATACAAATAAGGTACAAAGAAAATCATTAACTATGGTGAAATATTTGCAAACATACATAAACCCACAAAACATTAGCATCCAAAATAACTCCTGTTACTGTAGTTAATTAGAAAAATGCAAATTACAACCAGAATGAAATATTTTTCACAGCCTTCAGCTTGCAAAATACTTGAGTCTGTCCATACCAAATGTGGGCAAGAATGCAGGAGAAAGAGAAATTTCAAACATGCTGATAGAATTACAAATAGGTTTTTAAAGAGCAACTTGGCAATCTAATAAAATTGAAGCCACACATTGTATATAATACAGGATATTCCCACTTCAAAACATACTCTTTACAAAAGCTTTTTACACATAGGTATAAAGAGCTACATCCAAGAATATTTGTAGAGGCATTGTTTGTTATAAGAAAACATTGGAAACAACGTAAGTATTCATGAGGTTAAAAATGGAAAAACAAATTGTGGTTTATCCATACAACAGAACTTTTTACTACAGTTAAAATGAGTGAGCTGAATTACACAAGTGTGCATGGATAAGCCTCTAAAATATGGTATTGAATAAAAAAGTGAAGTTGTAGAATGATGCGAACAGAATGATTCATTTATACTAAGAAATACAAAGCTTAAAAACATGCAAAATAGTACTCTAAAATACTGCATGTATTGTAAAAATATTAAAACATTCTTGGGAATGATAAAAACAAATTCACAATAAAAATAAAATCCATATGGAAAAGGAGTAATAGACAGAGGTAATAGGAGATTCGAGCATATTTGTGCTGTTTTATTTATTTAAAAGGAAAAAGAGGGCCATGGCAAAATGTTAAGATTTTACAAAGCTTTAGTGTGGTTAAGTAAGCACTTGATATATCATTCTCTATCCATTTCTGTTGACATAATTTTTAAACCTTAATGAGAATCATAAGCCTCAATAACTCCATATGGTTTATTGCCTTATTTGTGGATATAATAACACATGTTATCCAACTTCTGCAGAGATATTCTAAAAATATGCACAGGATTTTGTTCATGTTATTCTCTGAAGTCACAGACAGTCAGCAAAGCTCTTCAGTTTTAAGTAAAATGAACAATCGTTTATTCAGACTTTTCTGGCACAAGGATTTCTTTTAAATTTATCATCAGAAAATCTACTTATAACAAGTCCATTCTACAAAAGAAAGATAAGTTATACTGAGCCCCCAATTTGTCTGAAGTCCAAAAAGAAAAGGAAAAAACCAGCATATCCACTGTGGTTACTAAAGTCATATTAAACATCAAACTTCAATGTTTCAGAATAGGAAAGAAGATTGAATCATCGCAGTTGATGAGTGAGGTTTACATTAGGAATCTACAGCCTCTTGGTTATTGAGAAGTATCTGAGAGGTTGACCAATCTCCTTGTCTTGTTCTACATCTGGATTCATGTCGTTGCTCTAAGAGTAAGGGTGGAATAGGATTGAGCTTGATTATGAAGAAATGACAGTGAGTTGGTAGCTTTGTTTTAGTTTATTTATTCCTTTATTTTTTACTTAAGAAAAAATAAGATCTATTCTTCGTGGTTGGGAATGGTGGCACATTTCTGTAATCCCAGCAGCACTTTGTAGGCTGAACAGGAGGATCCCTATGAGTTCAAGACCAGCCTGGGATAATCTGTGAGTTCAAGGCCACCCTGAATAACACAGAGAGACTCAGTCTTAATAAAACAAAACAACAACAATGGCAACAAGAACAACAACAACAAATCTACTCTGTTGCTATTCTCTAAATGATGGCCTTTAGAAAAGTATTTAGGTGAATGCAATTTATTTGGGGAGGGAGAAAATCCCAGCCAGGATAGCAAAGAAGCAAAGCAGTCAGAGTTGGAAGGGAAAAAAGGATAAGAGAGGGTTTGTTCATAAGCAGGATGCAGCTGTGGACAACCAAAGCTCACTTTTGCTGGATACTCTTACAGATACGCACAGAACAGCCTTGATACAGGCCTACAAAACCTAGGGGGAAAGGGGCATTTGTCCACCTGCTCTTGATTTGGTGATTTTTGTTGAGTGAACTGTTGTATCCCTCAGGCCTTGCCCTTCTTGTATAACCCAAGCAGGCTCATGTGAGTCTACCCCCAAGCCCTTCAGAAGCCAGTTGCTGCAGGAGCACTGCCACAAATTTCAGATAACACCCAGCAGTAGTAGCCTGGGGGATCTGCCAACAACATCTCCTGAATGTCTTTACAAGAGCACTATGTCACATATTTCAAAGCACAAGACTAGTCCTGCCAGTGGTCGAGGGGACACTTTTAGATGGTTCTGGGTCATGGCATTAAATAACATTGTATCACATGGTAAGAGAATCCTCCCAGTTTGGCTTCTTACTCACCTTCTGATTACCCAAGGGAAAGGTCCCATTTTGGTGCTAATTATGGCTTTCTAACAGAAATGACCTCAGACTCAGAACATTTACTGACAACTCCATTTGGCTGAAGCATGCTGACATTGTCTTGGTTTTAGTAAATTTATTTTTATAGCTATGGCAAGTGGTACTGTTTATTACCTTCAACCTATGGCAAGTGATACTGCTTATTACCAGCAACAATGTGGCATTGCCTTTTAAAGTAAATTTATTTACCTACTCTTTTAAGCCAGTACATGTCTAGAACAATGTTAAACAAATAATGGAATCATAGTCAAAATGGTCAAAATGGTTTGAGCCTGTCTGGGAAATTCCATGAACTCAAGAGCAGCCTTTCAGGTAGAAAGAGTGAATTGTGGGCCAAATCACATAACCCTCCTCTAAACTTCAGTCCGCCTGACAGTGACCTCGTAGGATAGTTGAGAAAATTTAAATGGGATAATAGTGTCAAGAAGCAATCACTCCACTAAAAATAATGAAGTTGGTAAATGTTAGTTCTCGCTTCTTAAATATTTATAACATGATATTTTATAGACTTTAGTAAAGTTATTAATCAGATACTGAGACACTATCAGATAGTAATCAGGCTTAATGTAAATTTCTTTAGAAAAAAAAAAACCCTTTCCTATCATAGAAACTGGAGTACTGCAGCAACGGAGTCCTTCTGATCTGTTTGGAGCCATCATTCACTCTTTCTCGAGGCAGGCAAGATCAGTGTGTACTGGATGGTGGCAGGATTATCGCTTATGTCCTGTATAATCTTGATCGATTTGTGTATCTTGGTTGTATTCATCAAAATAAACCAATGTTTCAAACTATAAATTTTTTTCTATGACTTTGTCTCTCCATGTGATGTTTATAAGTTCCATACCCGGTTAGTAGTCGTTTGAGGTCCTGAGCACCTTCCTCTGTCACAGAAGTATTCAGTACAGAAAAAAATCAACACAGAGAATGCTTCAATCAAAAGAATTTTATTATTCTGCAATTTCTGAGGATTACTAAGGGAAGGCAGTTTGAGTTGGTGTTATTAAAAGAGTGAAAATGACAGTTCAGAATACAATGTGATGTTTCTTTCTAGGGGAAAAATACCAACATGGAAATCCCCACTATGAGTTATTCTGTGTCTTTCTTGTTAGTGGGTTTTACATTTGGAATTTGGTTTTTAGTGCTATTTCCTCCTAACAGGGATATGTGGAAGGTTTGGCATCATGTCAAGAAAAGCCTTTACCTGTCGCAGAATTTCCAAGAATGTCATCTCCAGTCATTCAGAAGGGGATGCAGTTCCTCTAATGAATGCATTGCCTATGATGAGTAATGGGAAGGGTGTCCGCAGGAGAAGCGAGAGGGTGAATGTCCCAGTGAGGGGAGGATGTAAACAACAGAGTCCTATCTGGCCTTACGTTATTGCTAAAATTAATCGGATCTCACAAAATGTTAGATTGCTGAGCAGAGGAGTTAAACAATTGCAAGAAAAAAAAAAGCTCTATCCTCTTGGAGCTCACATTCTAGCACAGTTTTAACTATTTTTTTGTGTTGTGGATACCATGGCATTGCATAAAATTTATGAATCCTTTCTGAAAGTAGTTTTTCAAATATATACAGTGCATGATTGAATATATGGTGAATACTTAAAGTTTTTAAATCACTACAGTAAAAGATACATTGCTAATAATGTACCTCACAATGCTCCTTTTTGTTTCAAGCAGACTAATTCCATGTTCTTGGCACTTTCTGAGGCAGTTTTGGAAATCCTCTTTCATCTCTTTATGAGGTATGATCACAAATACAGTGAATGCTGGTGCCAATTGCCATTCAATCTCATAAAAATATTATGACATGTCCTCACCCACCTTATTTACTGGGTCTAGCACCATAGGACTTCTGGCTCTTCCCCAAAGTCAAAATGACCATGAAGGTAAACAGATTAAATCAATTCAGGACACAGAGGTAGCCATAACAGCACAAATAAAGGCACCTACAAAAGAGGATTTCCAGTACATCTACAGCTACATCTTGGGATCACCTCTAAAAAGGAAAGCTTCGATCGCATGTCATCTAGCTGCAAGCCTAATGACTAACATGATTTCAGATCAATGAGCCCAAATGACATTGCTCAGTATCATCAACAACTGCAATAGGGAAATACATCTGTGTACCAAGTTACAGACACTGCTAAGTGTGGGGTTTTCTGTTCGTATTTATATTTGAAAGAGATGGATGCTAAATTTCAGTTAGAGGATAGCCAAAATAATGACCTTATTTTCCTATCAAAGAAGATCCTCACATTTCAAGTTGATTTTAAGTAAAAACGCCTGATGGGAAAGCACATAGTAAATAAATAAATAGCATGCTAGCTGTTATTTCTAAATGTAATAAACGAAAATAACACAAAGGCGATAGAGGGCTGCTATCTTCTTACTGTGAACGCTACTCTGGGGTGACATTTGAACAATGATATAAAGGAAGAAAGGGAGTGAACCCTGTGACTGCAGGAAAAATATTCTAAGAAGAAGAAGAAGTACCAATTTAGGCCCAGCTCTTTGGATGGAGTGTACTTGATATGTGCCAGGAACAGAAAGTGAAGCAGTGACTAAGCGAACATGGTGAGAGATGATTTCAGAGAAGTACCAGGGGTCGTATAGATCACAGCAGTCACGGTTGTAGCAGGGGAGCACAAGCATTATGAGTAATTGGAAATAAGGGATCACCTCTAAAAGGAATTAGACCTTCTCTTACTGAGGGATCTGAAAAGTGGTGTTAGATTTCTGAGCAAACTCTAACCAGCTCTCAACTTGGGGGATGAGCCAGAGATCTGAGGCAGACCTAGAAGCCAGCACGTTCAGTGGTGGAGTGGAACTGTGAG
This sequence comes from Hydrochoerus hydrochaeris, assembly GCA_004027455.1. Taxonomy (NCBI): domain Eukaryota; kingdom Metazoa; phylum Chordata; class Mammalia; order Rodentia; family Hydrochaeridae; genus Hydrochoerus; species Hydrochoerus hydrochaeris. The sequence continues at coordinate 78,607 of PVLA01007015.1, read as the reverse complement.
GAGGAGTCACGGAGGAGTCTGCAGAACGCTTTGCCTGTGCACAGCCACCACCTCTGGGTGTGGACAGGAGAGAGTGTGATGAGGGGCCTGAGATTAGCTGTTGGTCAGCAGCCAGGAAGAGCTCAGCACAACACAGGAGAGGAACACTTGTAGCCTTCTGGTCATGTGTATATTCTTTACCACATTTTACTCCAACAACCGAGAATAATGGCTGCCTTTCTGCCTTTTGTGCTGATTGCTCTTTGATCAACTCTGACCCAGAACCATTCAGGGAACTGTTCAAGGAAGAACACTGTAATAAAAGTTGCTGTCAGTATGGCAGGGTACAAACTGACACAAATGTCAATGCTAAGAGTTTGGCACATAACAGTGAGTCAGAAAGCTACTGGTGGACTGAGATAGAGAAGGCACAGTCTGCAGTATGAGAATCTCTCCTTCTCCAGGATCTAGCAGACTAAAGGAGGAAAGAATGGAAGCAAGACCACCAATTTGGAAGCTTTACTGTAATCAGACTGAGAAAGAATAGGAATGGGAAATCGGTAACAGTGCCAAAAGCAGTGAGAAGTGCTCAAAATCTAGATATATTCTGAACATTCTCCCTCTGGGATTTACTGTTGTAACTGACAGAGAAGAGTCAAGAATGAGCCAAGATTTTAAGCCTAACGCAACTAAAAACAGAGTCGTTGCTAAGATTAGAAAGACTACAGGAAGAAAGGTTAACTATTGCATGGTTTCTCTTACATGAGAAGCCCAAAATATAAATAATGTAACAAGCAAAATAAAAGATAGATGATGGGAAACAGGGAGGTGGACTTTGAATTCTGTGGGTGGAGGGAGCCAGGAGGGCAGGGAGGGAAAAGTGAATATTTATTAAGAATATATATTATATATATCACATATACATATATATGCACACATATATGTACCAATCCCCTAAGATAAATGTAATTCCAAACATATACCATTAAAAAAATTACAAAAAAAATATGAAGGGGAAGGGTAACAATCAAAAGTGGGATATGGTAAGTTTGAAAAGTCCATGAGACACTCAGGATGACACAGTAGGCAAGTTGGATGCTTGGAAACGTGAATCCAGGACTGAGGTCAGCCTCAAGTTATGCATTTATCAGTTCTTGATGAATATGTCATTAACTAAGAACTGAATGCAAATAGAGTAAAGAGGAGAACTGAAGTATCTTGAAAAAACGCCACAGGACAGTTCCGTTGAAACGTGCCATGTGACAAAGAGTAATAGTTTACTGCGCCCAAGGCTTTACTTTGTCATTTCAGCTGTCTGATCCACTATGGTGGCTCCTGTCTGAGTACACTAATAGGACAGAAGTAACAGCACCAGGGACAAAGATAGGTGTGTACCTGTTTCCTCAGCATAAGGCGTTTAGCTAACAATGGAGTGTGTATGCGTGGAGCGCACCTCAGTGAAAAAGAAGGAGATATGAACTCATCCTGCAGGTCACCCTCCTGGGAAGAGAAGTAGTCCTGTCTGAGGGCCTGAGCCTCAGTGGGGAGAAGACTGATCAGAAGAGGCATCAGAACAAAGGGATCATCTGCTTCTCCAGACACAGCAGCTATGAATAAACAGCCACCTCTGAGAGGCTGTGCCCTCAGGGGAAAAGCAGTTCTCAGAAAGACCAAGGGATTGAAGGAACATTGGGAGAAAGCGCTGAGAGTGTGGGCAGAGCTGCTGATAGCCCCAGGGTCAGTGTAGGTGTAAGGGAGGGAGGCAATGAGCAGAGCTGAGTGAGAGGCCTGGAGATGCCTGGTATTCTGGGGTTAGGGTGATCTGACACTAACAGGGTGGTTCTTCAGGTCACCACAGAGCTCATGGTAATAGACATAGGGTCATGTGCAAGACACAGGGATCTGTTCCAGCAACCTGTAGCTCTGTAATAAAGGTCCTATCTTCAGTCCTACCAAAGCCGTATCTACCTTTTTGTTTCCTGGTACCTGAAGACCTAATTTCACTTCATCTTTTTTTTTCATTATTATATTAGGAATCATCCAACATACTGCAATATTGAAAGAATTGTTAGTAAACACTAAGAACTATCCTCACTATTTTGATCTACATGCTTGATTATTTATTTGCCCATCATTTCATCCTTCTATCAATCCATTTTATTTTTCATGCCTATCAAAGCAAATTGCAGACATGTACACAGTTCATCATGCATCCATTGGAATGCTCCTCAGCAAAACCCAGGAATGAGCTACAGGCAACCACATAGATCAGTCTAAAACTACTATGCTATTATGCTTCATATATTGTATTGAACAGAAATATTTTGGCATTCATATTGTTAACTGAATATCTCAACATCCATATCATTATAGACTTTTTTAATTAATTTTTTCTCGATATAAAATTCACATACTATCAAATGCACAAATTTAATTGCATATTTGCTAAGCTTTTATTTGTTTTGTTTTGTCATACAGTATTAGGAATTTAACCCAGGGTTTCATGCATTGCTCTACCACTGAGCCATATCTCCAGTGCTTATTTACTTACTTCCAAGTTGGGATCTTACTAAGTGGTCCAGATAGCATTGGATTTGAGATCCTCCAGACATTTTCTCAGTTTTGACAAATGAATACATCCAGGTCACCAAAACCCTTACAAAAATATAAAGCATTACCATTACCTTCAAATATTCCCTTCTTCTTTGTATATCTCTACCTCAAACCCTCAACTACATTTCTAATATCTTTCCACATTATTTGTATGTACTGAAATTTTATAAATTAAGTCATATAATATTTTTGTGTCAGGTTTCTTTCATTCAGAATAATAGTTTTTAGATTCATTTCTACATGGTTGTATGTATCGTTCCTTTTCACTGATGAGGAATATTCCTTTGCATGAATGTACCACAGTTTATCTGTTTTTCCACTTGATAGATGCCTGGCATGTGCCCATTTTTCCATATTATAGAAAATAGTGGTAAGAACATTATTTTACAAATCTTTTGTAGACATTAGTTTTCATTTATATTTAATAGATAGCCAGAGATGAAATGGCTGGTTGTTAGACATATTCTTTTATTTCTAAAACCAATGAATTGAGTTGTCTGTTCCTTAACAACAAAAACCATCCCAGCTATACTTTTCCTAGATAAATCCGCAAAAGAGACCAGGTCTTTGGTGGCTACTGACAATATGCCCTGAGTAAGAACAACATTCACTACATGTTCTTGATTTTTCTTTTTTAAAGCCAGGCTAGTTCCAACCTGAATCAAGCTACAGTGTTCTTACAAAGTCTATAGAGTTTTGAATTTCCCTACCACTGGAGAGGTTGCTCTGAGGTAAAATATATGTAGCTTCAAGACATTGAGAGGAAGAGAGACAGACAGACAGACAGACAGACAAGAACCCATTACCATAACACTATTCTAGGCATGTAGGATTACTGGTGAACAAAGTGAGCAAACAAAAATTGTTCTCTTGCAGACTTTACTAGTGTGGGGGAGAGGCGTGCAAATGAGATTAAATAGATGAAGTTACATAGTATATTTGTAATTACTTTGAAAAAATTAGTAAAACAGGATAGAGCAACTGGGCTGGCAGGGACAGGTGGCAGCATCAGTGAAGTCCTCATTGTGAAAGTGAGCAGCTAGCAAAGTCTTGGACAAAGGGAAGGAGCAAGCCTTCTGGATGTCTCCAGGGAGAGGGAATAGCTGATGCCAGTGTTCTTAGCAGGCACCTGCCTGGGGTGTTCAACAAATAACAAGGAGTGACCAATACAGGAAGTCATGGGAAATGAGATCAGAAAGTACAAGGAGTCAGATTGAACCTCGGAGTTTCTTAAAGGACCTCAGTTTTTGCCCCAAGTGAAATAGAAGCCAACCCAGAATCTAGAGCAGAGAAATGACAGTGCACCTAATTATCCACTGTGCTAGGAAGTTTTACCCTATGAATCCATTTTCTTATACTTTGGAACTAAAAATACAGAAGTTACCTGAGCTCATCATTATTTCTCCAAAAGCAAGCAAGAAGACATGAATATCTCCTCAAGGCATAAAAACAAAAAAGAAAAAGAAGACTGTGAGCCAAGTCAGTAATACTAATTGTAATGACTGCACGTATTAGAAAAATAGGGACTGGACTCACCTGAGGCATTTGTGTTTTTGGAAAAAATTTCAACAGAGCTGAACCAACCTTGTTCTGGAATGAGCTCAGACTTGGTGTTTATGGGCCTACATGTACCAACTGGGACTTCCCAAGATAAACTGGGTGTTGATTAATGGTAAAAGACCTCCTTGTTCTGTTCCTTCAGTACAAGAAAACCTCTCTCTAAAGGTGACCTGACCAGCTGGCTGGGACAGTTATCCTTTGTCATATTGGAAGAACACAAATGATAAAAGGTATTTTCATGAATCCCTAGATCAGATGGATCTAACCCTAAGGAAAGTTTATTACACTCCACCAAATCTCCCATGTTTGAGCCCAGTGGTTAAACTACAATAGTTTCTTCTTAAAATGGTCATAGCCCTATATTTTTCTTGATGGAACCACCTACAGGATGTCTTATCCCCTCCAGAAAGCCATTCTTCAGCCTTCAAACCATGTCACTCTCAATTCAGGGCTAGAAAATCCAGCATCAACCTCTTTTATATGCAGGGGAGTCAAAACTTGCCTCTGAAAGCAGGTAATAACAAATTAATCTGTAAAAAGTACCATTTTGGAGGAGGTTTCAGAGAAATTGCCTAATACTTGGAACACACTTTGAGACGAAGTTCCATCACATATACAGAAAGTTGTGTGCAGTCCATTCCCGGAGGCACTGTGACGAAATCCCCAGTGGAGTAAACAGAGAGACTAAGCATCAAGACCCAACAGGATTGACTGGACTGGAATCAGAAGAGGACTGGCAAGCTCACAGCAAAGTCGTAACACTGGTCACAAAATCCTCCCTAAGGCTGCCAGTTTCCAAAAGTGTAGCCAGAGCAGATCAGCATGCTGAAAGACAAGCATGAGACACTCAAACAATGAAACTTTTTTAGGGGAAGGAATGGCACATTCTGCAGCTCACCTAGCAAGTTGCCACAGATGATAGGGAAAATGTAGGTCTTCCACAGGGAAAGTAAGAAATCAAAAAGTTTTCACACCCTGGGGTTACTTTAAAATAGCACTCATTATAGTTTTGATTTTTTGTTAAAGCAGTTTTGAATTAGGTCCTTGTTAGCTAAAGATTTACAAAGTCAGGCCAAACTCCAGCAGTTTCAACTCCTTTTAGCCAACTTTAGGAAGCTGCTGTGCAAATTTTTGGGAAAGGAGCCTAAAGAGCTGGAACCGCCTGGTTCCAGGGTTACTTGGGATCATGGAGTTTGCTTGACCTGGTCCTTAGGGGCCATAAAATAAGAACTGACATGTCCTAACCTGGTCCTTTAGCTAGATGGTAAATTTCCTGTTACATTCATGCCCTGGGAAAAGAAATTTCATATCCTTGTTAATCTTCAAAATGAGAATGGACTCCTTATTTAGTGTAGAGACTGACAGAAATGTCTTGACTAACAGTTATTTTTGTTCTTTGAGAAAACTTTTCTGGAGAAAGTCCCCAGACCACACTGAAGTGTGAAAACCTAAGTTCTAGAAGCCAGCTTGGGGTGAGGGTCATGACAATAAACTCAAGGCTCAGGATTTCCCCAAACTTACTTCCTTACTTCCAGGGAAGTTGTCAGTGATGAACTCATTGCCCGACACCCAACAAGTTATCTGTCTGAATCTTCAGCAGAAAAACCAAGGACAGCATCTCTTTCCTTGAAATTAGTGATCATTCTTAAGAATCTCCCCAGAACATACAATGAGCTGGGGAACTGAGTAGCTTCACAAAATTTTCAATAGGTTGCAACTCTGTGAAATATAGTTATAGGTTCTACTTTGAGGACTTTGCCAAACACATACCCCTCCTCTGAAACCCACAGGAGAAACCTGTGGGCACAAAGCACATATCTTGTAGTAAAGTGAAGATTGCCAAGAGAACCCACACATACCTCTACCATTCACTGTGACCCTGTCACCTCTCCCTCTTTCAGAGAGATGAATGAATTAGATAGAGAATCTAGTGACCTTGGTCATTATATAGGGGTTGTTCAAGACTTTCTAGCAATTTTAGTAGATCTCACTGGTAACAAAGGTTAGCATTGATCACAAGCATAGTAAAATCAGATAGGGACCTCTAACAGAGTTCTGTGAAATCTTAGCTTTTGATATATTTTTGTTGTTCATTTAAGTTTTTAGCACTTGACCAAAAGTACTAGCTTGTGCAACTTAGTGTTCTTGGTCTCCTTTTTCTAGAACAAAATGCATTCTGTTCATTTTATTGACAATTTTGTCTTTAAGAACAAGCATAGATGACAGAGAAGAGAAAAAAAATGAAGCAAAAGAAGGAAGGAAGGAAAGAGAAAGAAAAAGGAAAAATAAAGAGGAGAAAAGATTATTCTGAACACTTAATCACAATGAGTATAATTTATTCTGTCAACATATGATTCATGGAATTTGATAAATGATTTGTTCTACCTTTCTCAGACTTATGAGGAAACTGAAAGCCAAAAAGGAGAAATAACTTGTTTATTGTTACACATGTTTATCATATTTATAAGTGAAAATATTACACTAAAACTAATTCTCATCCACTGATTAACTTGTTTTAATTTCCTGATTTTTTCCCATAAGAAATATTTATGTTTAAGAAGAATCCTGGCAATAAGAAAGGAAACTCAATTGGACCAAGATATTGTGTGTGTACATGAATGCATGATGTTTAGGATGAAACCCAGGGCCATGTGTATGCTATGTAAGCTTTGTCACTGAGCTACACACCCAGCCATCTCTTAACCGAGAAAGAAGTTGCACCATACCCTGTAAGTTGCACTATACCACCACTATGGGTAACCAGTTAGCCCTGAGGTCACATTTGCCAGACTCAGGACAATAACCTCATGAACACTTTACTCTCTGCATGGAAAATAAACTGTAGTGTCCAGTATTTTACTAAGACATTATTTTTGGCTGAAAATGTTTCTTGCTTTCACAGAAATTAGATATTTCAATTAAAGACAGTTTCTACCACATGTGATGGTAATGTTTGAATTTCAGGGAGAAAGCATGTCTTTAGTTGTCTGAGTATGTGGATCTCACTTTTCACTTCTGGCTTGCAGGGAGATTCAAAGGCACAAGAAAACACTATTCAAATGTAGCATGTTTCTTTTACTATGATAATGTGTCAGCATCTTAGTCTCTTTAATTCATAGTTCTGGAGGCTGCAAAGTTCAAGACTGGATCTCCAAATCTGTGGGAACTTATTCTGTGTCACAATATGGCAGAAAAGTGGAGGGGCGAGTGGGCACATGCAGAAAGTCAAAACCATGGTAAGACAGTATTGTAGCTGTAGCTGGACAAATCTCTTATTTTCTCTGTTAGTTTTTTTTTAACATTTTTCATTTAGAGAAATCTTTTCTGTTTCAATTTACCAAATAGTTTCTACGTGATTGCACCAACAATATGTGTATTAGGGTGTCCTTATTTAAAATGCATTTTAAATTATATTGTTTACATATAAATTGGAGGAAATAGGAAATTGATCTTTAGGTTTCTCAGCCTTAATACAGTTGACTTCTTGGGTTGGATAATTCTCTGTTGAAGATCCATCTCCACCCACTACACAACATTATTATTTTCCTCTTCCAGTTATGACAACCGAAAAATGCCTCAAGACTTTCTAAATGTTTTATAAGAGCCAAAAACTTCTCTGGTTAAGAACCACAGATGTCACCTATTTTAGAAAGAGCCTTGAACAATGGAACTTCATAAAAGCTGGTGTCATGTCTCCTTTGTATATCACTGCATTAAGCTTATGATAAGTGTTATGGTTTTTAAAGAAAGTGTTTGTTGAATAAAAGACATAGTGTAATGCCTAAAAGAAAGTTTTGGCTGCACAATAGTCATACACCAATCTGACATATCATTTGTCTAATGCACTTTATCTCTTTGAATCTTAGCATTGTAGTATGTACTATAGGAAATCATCTTTGCCTTGACTACATTACCTTGTGAAGCTCAAACACAAATTTGAGTGAGAGTATTTCTAGTCCTTAATTGACCTTCAAATATGAAGGATAATGGAGGATCCATGCCATAAGGCAATGCTGAATTCCAGAGTAAGACTCCTATCAACCAAAATAAAGGGTCTTGCTTACCCTATTGCCAAAATTTCTAATCCAGTTCCTGTTGGGCCTTAAGGTAAGGTAAGAATAGAGGAAGGAATTGAGAACTAGAACTCTTTCAAGTCTTTAATAGTGAAAGACTACAGCTTCTCATTCCCTCTGTCTTATAGGCAAAACATTAAAAAAATATATATGCACACATATGTGTGTAGAAACACAATTTGCTTCTGATTTCATCCTTCCTCTTACATAACCAACTTTTCTGGGGGCTTATATGCATGACCAGTATATCTCTTTGAGAGTTCAGAATAACTAGGTAGGTAGATAGATAGATAGATAGATAGATGCTGAATTTCCAAGGACCAAGGAAAGAAGAAGAGATGGATGGGTCATACTTGCATTGTGGTGCTGAGATGAGCTCAGTGTGTGCGCAGGAGCCTCCTAAAAAGCTTATCTCCTAATTTGCGGTTTATGATGCATAAGCTCTCTGGTGCTAGACGCTAATGAGTTGGAGGATGATATGGTTGGGGTGCTATGTTACGGGTTCTGCAGGCACAAGAATGAACCACGAGAGGTGCCTGTCCCAGTATACTACAAATAAGTCCCATTGTGGATGAGTTAGTTGGCCTTTGTATGCTTCATCATCCTTACCCAAAAACCAAGCATACTATTACTGATCCTATCTAATATGGTCTGCTGTTGTGTGAGGAACTTTGCATGTTATGTGTATTTTTGTTCATTGCTTGTTCTATTAGATTTATCCAGAGAAATTAGAACCTATGAGATATGAGAAAAAAAAAAAAGAGAAACACAGGGAGATTTGTTTACACAGATCTACTCAGGCAAATGTGGGGCTGGCAGCTTGGAAATCTTCAGGCTCAGCTGGACATTCCAAGAGGAATTGATGCTTCAGTGTTGTATTTACAGGGAAACTGTAAGCAGAATGTCTTCCTCAGTGACACTTGGAGTTTTTTCTTAAAGCCTGGAGCTGATTAATTGAGGCCCATCCAGAGGATAATCACGTCAAAAAGAAAGAAATGGAAAGATGGCTCATGAATATACTTTAATCTCCCTTTGTCTCTTTAACTATTTCCAAAATTTTGGTTATTCATCTATTGTTTTCACTATTTTATCCATGTTTTCATAGCACTGTTATTATTTATTAATATTTTTAAAATAATTTCACTGTTTTAAGTTATAGTTGCCTTAAAATTTCTATCTTTGGCATATGGAAATCCAGTATCACTTTCCAGAAGTGAAAGATAACCATAAAATAAATAATAACTCTAACTGTTGGAGTGTGTTCATGTAACATTGCTTCCCTTGTTTGGGAAATATTAGCTTTGTCTGGTTAGAGTTCAGTATTCAATTATTAGTGGATTCCTGAGATAACCTCAAAGGTAAACCTTTCAGGGCTCCCTGAACTGGAGTTTGGTGAAATAGAAAAACTCATCTAGAATACTGGCAGTGCTTCACAGGCTAGAGATTTAGGAGTGTCCAAATTGAGAGTATCTTTGAATCCTAGAGCTGTGAGCACAGTGTAATCCAAGCTCAGTCTAGAACCCAAGGGCCTGGGAGAGAGCATGGCCTGTTCCCCTCATGGATGGATGGCAATAGGACAAAGTCAGTTCTCCTGACCTTGATCCTGACCTCTCAGCATCCTGGAACCTGCCCAGTATGTTGGAATCAAGCAGACCTAGGGGTGTGCTTGTCTATTGCTGTGTAACAACACACTCCAGGATTTACTGGCTTAGAACAACAGCCACCTTATTTCTTCATAATTCTGTAGGTGGACAGAGCTCAGCAGGATGATGGTACAACTCTACATGGGGTCTACAGGGTCATTCACTCAGCCTCCTGCAGCTAGTAATCCATTGGGTTGGGGGGTCCAAGAAGGCTTCTTTCACATTTTTGGCCCCTTGTTATTTCCACATGTTTGTTCATTCTCTCTCTCTCCACTCTCTCTCTCACCTTCCTTCCCTATCTTCCTTCCTCCTTTTCTCTGTCTCTACCTTTCCCTAACACCCACCTCCAATATGGAAGACCCGAAAGAATCTAACTTTTAGCATGGTGCCTTACCACACTGAATGTGAGGGCACATTCCAAAACAAGTAAAAGTAGAGGTACAGCTTTCTGTGGTACCTACCTCATCCACAAAACTAGTTACAGAATCAGGCAGATTCCAGGACAAGGGAAATCAGCCTACCGACCAAAGGAGAACTGCTAAAGACTCTCCAGCTTCCCTTAACCCTCCACTCTTGGGTTTAAACACCAGCTCTACCATGTACTATTTGGCCTTACTCAAATTTTTTTTAGCCTCAATTCTCTCATTAGTAGGACACAAATAATAATATTTACCTCATTAGATCCTTGTGAGGATTAAGCAAGATAAGCATGTAGACTGATTAGCACAATATCTGAAAGATAGTAAGTGTTCCACAAATTGGGGCTATTTCTTTCCCTATCTAGCAAAAGCTGATTTCCTTCCAGTGTTATGATGCTCAGCAGCCTTGGCCTTGAGAACCATGATTCTGGGATGGAATATTCAAGCATAATAGGAACATTATCTGCCAAAACATTAACCCAAAGGGAAATGCCCTCAACAAACAGTCTCCAGCCATTCCTGACTTAAACTGTGTCCATGCCAGAACAGAGGCTTTGATTTGAAAATTTATCGTCAACAGCTAATCTTTAAACATTCCCAAGGCTTACGCTAGAAAACAGAACCTAACAGCCAGGCCTTAGCTATTTAAAGTCTGATCTTCAGATGATAATTTCATTGATTGTTATGTTTATTCCAAATCTTAAATCTGCTTTGTGTCTTGAACAGAAGAAATATCAAAGATTTTCTCTGCCTGCATTCTAAGACCAAGCATTTATTTAAACTGAACTATTAATAGATGAATAGTGGAGGATTTTGCTTGGTTAAGGAATGTGTCCTAGTGTGTGCTAGTTTTTGTCTGGGAACAATTTTGTCTGTCTTCCACAATGGCATTTAGCAATGTCTGGAGACAGTTTTCGTTCTCATAAATAGGGGAGGGAGTGTTACTACTGGTGTGTAGTGAGTAAAAGACAGAGATGTTGCTAAACATCCTACAGTGCTCAGGACAGGCCAAAACCAGAAGCCAGTGACCCAAATGTCAATAGTACCAAAGTTGAGAAGCCCTGATCTAATATATCACATAATATAATTTTCTGTAAGAACAGATATAAAATTTGGATGACAACAAGCTAATATGGAATTTCCTTTAGTTATTTGGTAACTAAAGGATCTAATGGAAACAGATATGATAGAGAACAAATGAAGCCAGCCACAAAAGAAAACATAGTGCTTGGTTCCTGTTACATAAAGCAGGGTTTCTCAACTTTGCCATTAGTGACATTTGGAAGCAGGTACCTCTTTGTCATAGAAGGCTCTGCTGTACCTTTAAGTAGTTAACCTGCAACCCCATCACTTTAGATGCCAGTAGCACCCACTCCCTCTTTGTAGAGCCCAGCAAGGTCTTCAGACATTGCCAAGTGCTTAGAGGAAAGGATGCAAAGTAACCTACAGTGTTAAAAGAGTGGGTGGTATGAGGGAGAAGGACCCAAAGGAAATTTCTGAGATACTAGTTGTACTTTTTTATGTTGGTGTTCCCTAGTTTTGTGTCTTAACTTCACTTAAAAATTTATCAAGTCCAATACATTTTGAGTACCTATTTTCACCACATATAAAATTTTTACTTGAAAAAAAAAACAGGGCTAAAAGAACAGAGAAAAGAAATTTCAATAGCTAACAGGGCCAAGGATTTGAGGTGGTGGAAGAGTTTGTGTAGTATTACATTTTCTAACAATACATGTTCACTTCTTACTATCTCTTCCTGTTTCTGAAGATTAGGTAAGATTTTACAAAACATAATCTGGACAAAGGTTCCCAGTTCTTCTTTAGAGGCAGAAAACTTATGGAAAAACAAAAGTATGACTCTGAGTGTTGTGGACTAGCATGTCCTCTGGCCACCTCTAAACTTGGCTCACAATCTCTAAGGTGGGGTTTTTCCTCACATTTAAAGATTACATTGTTGAGATTATCATAAAAGGAATTCTTCTGTCAAATTTCCCTTCCTTGCTATGGTAACTGTCAAGATCTTGGACTGATATTATCCAATTTGTCCTCACTGTGAGTCTCACTATAGTTTAAAACATCCTTTGAAATATCTCACCAGATTCACAGGGACTCTTAAAAGTTGTTGGAGCCCTCAAATCCTATTGAAATCACATTTGAATGCCTTCTCAGGTCCTTTTCTTATGCAGAAGTTTTGCTTTATCTAGTTATATATTTTTTTTATTTTAAAGAGAATAAAACCAAGCAAAACAAAACAGCACAAGTGACACAGGACTTCAAAACAATACAGAATCAACAATGGTTGTCATAATGCCTCTTGCCATCCTCAAAATAGCTGCAGATAACTTCAGATATAATAAAAATCAAACAAAATAGAACAGAATAGAACCAGTAAAAACAAAACAATGAACGCAATACAGGACTTCAAAACAAGATAATAATAAATCCAAAATAGCCACCATAATATATCTTGTTATCTTTGAAATAGCTGCCCATGCCATAGATATAACAAAATCAAATGAAACAAAACAAAACAAAACAGAATAAAACTCAACCCAGAATAATAATGAAAATGATACAGGACTTCAAAACAAGATAATAGGGAATTAACAATGGCTACCACCTTCAGAAAGAGATGCCCCATAGATGTTACATTGCTTATTGTTACCCTCTGAATAGATGATCAAATTACCAGCTTTAGACCTGAAAAATCAGTGAAACACTAAACACTACAAACATTGAATTGTATTTTACCTCAATAGCTATCATCACAGCCTGCATTTCTCTAGATCAGCTGGTCACCTACATGGCAGGAGGATGAGGGGGTGGGTTGGCTCTTCTTCTTTCTGAGCCTATGTGCCAGAAGAGGTCAGGGTCTAGCTATCGCCTCAGTGGCCCACACATAGCACTGATCTGCAGGGAGGGCTTCCCTCTTGGTGACTGCTTGCTCTCCTCCTCTGCAGGCCACGAACAGTTCTGACTCATGGGAAAAGGCTGGGGTCTGGCTGTCCCCTTAGTGGCCCATTCATGGCACTGATTCACAGGGAGGGCTTGCTTCTTAGTGACTTCTAGTTCTCTTCCCCCACAGTCCATGAATGGTGTATTTTAAATAAATAGACTAATGGTTGTGGCTTGGAAATACTTTTGCTCTAGAGAGATTATCTTTACAATATGATGATTTTAATTTAACCTATTCAACCTATCTAACCTCTCTAATTCAATTATTACTGTATAATTACATACAGATATACAGTAATTCAATTATTACTGTATAATTACATACAGATATACAGTAATTCAATTATTACTGTATATCTCTGCTAAGGGAAAAACAAAGACTAGCAAAGACTTCTGGCCCCTGCAGTGTCTGAAATATGCCCAGTAGGGAATTCTTTAAAGGAAAATTCTCACCCTGATTTTATCCATTTGCAAACTAGGTTCTGTAACGCATTGGCTGACCTATGATGTCACTGAACTCAAGAATGTATGAATCAAATGTCCTCTAAAGAGTGAAGTTTCTAGTGTGCTAAAGAAAAGCCTGGCAGGAGCAAAAACTAGAAATGAGTCCTCTGAGCCCATTGTATGTTATTTCCCCTGTCTATAGCTGTGTTTGTGGAAAATGTGACCTAAAATACTTTCCTCCTTTGGATCAAAAGATGTGTCAAACTAGTAGAACAGCAGTTATTACTTTATCTTGCATGATTTGAAATCTAATACCAGAAGGGCAAATCTCAGTACATTTCTTTGTCATATACTGTCTGTGGTTGTTTTTGAGACTCTGTGTCATATAGTAGTTGAGACAGAAACTATAGGACTCCCCAAGCCAAAATATTTACTGTGTAAACTTTCGCAAGAAAGAGTTTGCTAACAATGTGCTATGGCTAGAAAGTTTCATTGTACCTACAAATTATATTAAGTTTTAATTGTTGGATTTACATGATTCTCATTTTAATGTTTACTCTTAATGGATAAAACCTGCTCAAATATTCCTGCTTATAAGGTTCCCCATATGATTTGTGGTAACATGGAATTTTTGTCTTCCGATCTTCCTTATCCATTCCTACTCTCTGTTTCTCAGTGTCCCATCTGTTTCTACCCCTTTCCATACCCTCTCAGCAAAGAGAACAATCTCTTTAACCATATAAAGAAAGAAAACAAAGACATGGTATCATCATCATATATCAGCATATTTCAATAAAAGATGATCCTTACTGATCATAAATATACAGATATTCCTGGACTTACAATGGTGTCATATATCAAACCCATTATAAATTGAAAATATGCAATGTTGCAAATGTATTTCACATACCTAACCTATGAAATATAATAGTTTAGTCTAGACAATTTAAATGTGCTCAAAACACTTATATTAGCTGACAGATGAACAAAATTATCTTCCACAAAGCCTAATTTATAGCAAAATGTTGATTATTTCATGTAATTTATTGCAAAGATCAAAATTTAACATCTAAAGTACAGTTTCTACAGAATGCTTGTCAGTTTTATGTCACTATAAAGCAAAAAAGAAAAAACTCATACACGCACAATTTGAACCATCATAAATCAGGACTAATCTATGTTTGTCTTGGAAAGTGCTGTAACCTAAAGACTGAAATATAGTCTATATTAATATATGCTATATTAATCTCTTTCCTATTTCTGTGACAAAACCCTGACACCCACAATTTAAAGGAGGAGAGCTTTATTTTGTGCTGTGATTTAGGAGGGTTCAGTCCATGGTGTATTGACTACAAGCAGAAATAGCAAGGTGAAAGGGCATGGTGGAGGAAAGCTGCTCATGATGACCAGGAAGCAAAAAAAGCAAAGAAGAGCTTGGAATAAGCCTACACCCTTGCAGAGCACATCTCCAGTGACCCACCTCCAGCCAGGCCCTATCTTCTAAGAGTATAGTCAGCTATGAGCTCACCAATGGATTCATCCACTAGTGAGTATTCTGCCCCCTTCATTTAGTTACCTCCCCAAAGTCCCAAATCCAAACACTTGAGAATTTTGGGGCACATTTGAGATCTAAATCATAATATGTGCTGAGTCTGAATGTCAGGAAGGCACAATAATATGTAATTTTCATAAAGCAGTAAGTTTGATACCACCCAGAGCTTAGCACTCTTCTGCCCATATAAATCATTGTCTATGACCCTCATTCCCCATGTGATGAAAACCTAATTTGTGTTAAGAGAATAAAATAATTCGTTCTTCATATTGGTTCTATTGAGTTTTCTGTGTCCTAGCCACTAGCTTCTCTATTTTTACAAGGCGAAGAGCAAACTTCCCAGAATGAGCACAAATAGCTGCCTAAGATGCATGTAAATGTTATGTCAAGCTTAGATATGTTTTCTGCTGACCTATATCAGTAATGAATAGGACAACCATTTTGTTTTTGTGTAGGAAAAGTTTTCTGAATCATTAAAAGTGCAAGTGCAAGAATTTCCTAGCTGGAGGCAGTTAAGATTACAATGGTAACAGATAAATGTCATTAAAATCCTACAAACCACTCATGCCCCACCCCCTCACAAGGTAAAGCTCTATCATATAAGTGATAATACTTTGGACAATTTATGAAGTCTACTCTGAAACTTAATGCCTTTTCTAGAATTCATACTTAGTGCCCTCCTTGTTCCCCACTGGACAAAAGACCCTCATCTTACTAATTTATCAGGAAAATTAAACACAATTATCCTTCTTATTCCCTGTCAATTATTATTTTAGTAAACTTTTCTCTGGGAACATATCACAACTGTGTTGCAATGCACATTTGCAGTTGTCTTCCAGCAAGACTGGGAGTTCCTGGAATACATCCTCTTCTTCAGATTTCCATGTCACTTCACCTTACACTGTGCTTGATTTGTATCCTGTGTGATGTAAAATGGATGCTTAAGTAAGACAGTAAATTAGAGAAGGAAGAAAAGCTGTCATTTGTTTTGGGATTCGGGATGGGGCCCATGAGGAAGTGAAATGAACTTGGAGATAGTTCCTGCAGCCAAGCAGTAGAGATGGAGGCTGTTTATCCAGCCTGGGGTTTTAGAGGAGAGACATACACAGCTGCTTGGGATTTTACTTGCGTGGCAGTGGCTTGATATAAAACCATTGAACTTTTGCAAACTTGGCCCCATTAACGGGCCTTTTCTGGACCAAAGCTCTCTGCTCAGATCCTTCCTGCCACTCTGATTACATTTGTTTCAAATATGTCACTTTGTGGGTTGAAGAAAATGTAAGACCTTGGGAAAGATGAAAGGACATCTTTAGACAAGATGACTCACATCTCAGCTTCATGAAGTCATGAAGATCAGGTGTAGATCATTTTAGACCCTTCTTTTCCCCTGTGACCACCAAAGCTTACATCAGGTTACCTTGGTATAGTGGAGTTGAGCTTTAAAGAACATTACATTTTCTAACAAGCATGTGGCAGGAACCATGCTCTCCCCACCAAAACCTGGCCCCTTTCCTCAGCAGCAGCGTCGTTGAGCCACACTTGGTCCCATCTGTTTTGCAGCTGCTGAGACACAGAAGGAAGCTGGACCAGTCTCTAGCACCCAGCCTGAGGTGCTCATATGGGGCTTTTGGCACTCATTTCTGTGAACAGTCAGCCTATTTTCAAATAAGCCCCTGAGACTTTTTCTTTCAAAGAAAAAGTCTACATTCTCATCTTCATCTGGGCATATTTGTCTCTCAATCTAGCATTTTTGTTCAGATTAACAAATATCTATTGATCACCTCCCACATAGAAGACACTGAACTATGGTTTGTTGGAAGACTTATACTAAACACAGCACAATCCTTGCCTTCAAGGAACCTGTGGCCTATGAAAATGGACATCATAACAAATGAATCATTATTTCTACAATAAAATACATCCATATGTAAATACTACAGTGCCATAGAAGATAGAATGATTAACTATTTGGGATGATGGGGAAAGCTTTCTAATTTTTATTATTATAAATTATTATTAGCACATGTTTGCAATGCATAATGTCTACATTCCATGTGTGGAGTCAGTACATGTACATATTTCATCTTAACTCCCTTTGTTATCCCCTTTCCCCCCTCTCCCCTCCCTTGATTTCTTGATCCCCTTCTGATCTGAGAAAGATCTGTCTCCATACTTTGTATTATTTATCTTGTACTGTGCTGTCTATTTAGGATTTGAATTTCTCATGTAAGAGAAACCATGCAATATTTAAGATTGTGTGTGTCTGACTTATTTCACTCAGCATTATCATCTCCAGGTGCATACATTTTCCTGCAAATGACTCAAGTTCATCTTAACAGCACAGCAACACTCCACTGTGTGTAAATACCTCATTTTATTTATCCATTCATCTGTTGATGGACATATAGGCTGCTTCCAAGACTTAGTTATTGTGAATTGTGCTGCTGTAAACATAGTTATACGTGTATTCCTGTGACATAGTGTCTTTAACCCTCTGGGAAAGATGCCTAGAAGGAGAATAGCTGGGTCAATTGGAATTTCTTTTAGTTTTTTACTGAGGATGAATTCAAGTTAAGGTTTTGGGAGATGAGTAGGGAATGTGTCAAGCAAAGGATAACAATGATATTATATGTTTATTATAAAAATAACATTGGGGCCGGGGGTTTATCTTAGTGGCAAAGCGCTGACCTACAAGATAGTGAGTTCGATCCTCAGTACCAAAAAAAAGGTAAATAAATAAAATAAAATAAAATAAAATAAAATAAAATAATAAAAATAATTTCATCTATGTCAGTATCGTTTATTATCATTATGTGGCAGATATTCTGCTAAAAGATTTACAAATATCATCTCATTTATTTCTCACAATAGTTACAATAACAAATATATTTTAATACTTTCTAGATAACAGCATTTATATATAAACATTTAAGCATTTATATATAAACACAGAAGAAATGACATGGAATCTCTGGACTATTTCTATAACCCTGTGCATCATGACTCTGTGATTCACCAAGAGAGAAATATCAAATACTTTTCCATTGGTTTTTATTGTGTCTGAAATATGTTTAGAATATAAAAAGAGGGGATCAGGTGATATGAAAATAAAAGTTTTTATTCCTGAGCCTAACTCTGGAGTTATTCTCTAAAATATGTATTTTATGATTATATGCTTAGACATATTTTTATTTAGAAAAATGACTTATGATTAAAATACCGCCCATAAGGAAACAGAAGGAAGAGAAATGAAATGCCCTCTCCTGCCACCTCGGTGAAGACCTATCACGAATTTTCCCATGATCATTGCTCAAACCACCTAGAACCTCTCAGCAAGTCTTCTACTACCCAGCCATGTTCATCCTTGGTTGAAACTATGACTTTTTGGTTTGTGTCTGAGATAGAACTTTAGTACCAGCATGGCTCCACAGATGATCTCCACGACCAACTGTGACATGACTTTGGATTTAGCATCCTTGGTATACAGACAACTTTCACCACTTAATTTAAGATGTCTGTGTTTGTTTTGACATACATGGGGAGGATGGTTTTAATGGTGAAACAGTACAGAAAATTTTTCATGGTGACAGTTACTTATGTTCCTTATAAAAACTGCTTCCTGACTTTCTGTCCTCTTAGCCCAACTTTAAAGTGTTTAAATGAAGTGAAATAAGACTGTCTTCAAACTACAGAAAGAGGGCAAGTGCATGGAAGATAGGCCATTTTGTTGGTAGTTTCATGTCATACATCTATGGATAGATTTATCCCAACTGGGAACTATGGAATTGAAATATTCCCAATGTTCAGTGGCCAAACCAAGTGCAGATCCTGCCAATTGGATGACCTTAGAGAAATGCCATGGCAATCTCAAAAAAGCCCTTTAAAATTCAATAAACTTCTCCTACCCAAGATCCACTGAACAAACTCTTCTTCAACCTGAGGGTGTTTTGGTCTTAGTGTCCACCAGCTACTCTTCCTCAGAGAAACTGAAGCCCATAAAATAGTAAATTCCTAATTCATTTTTATAAGTCAGACATTGTGAAACAAAGCCAGAAATTTCCATTGTATCAATAGTTGCAAAAATAATCATTGCACAGAAAGTCCTAGGTCTAGATAAACTAATCAGAGACCGAGTTAATATTCACAGTGAATCAAAAGACTTGCTGGATTGATTGAGAAATAACAGAATATATCACATTCATGAAATAATCTCCCCACATTTATAAATTAAGGACAAAAAAGAAGACAGGAGAAATAGATTTTGAGAAAGCAAAGCAAGAATTTCTTTAGAAAGTTTTCTGGTTTTGATTTTTTCTCTCTGTTTTACTTTTCAATAGAGTTCTGTATTATTGCCATTTCCTCTCCATTCTGCAAGATTATTTATGTACATCTAGATCTTAGATTAATTTAACAGAATTAAACCCATGAATTTTGAAGACATTTGAGCACCCACAAGGCACACGTTAGGCGAAGCAACACTCCTCCCATGACTTACAGTTGTGATTCCCCAGGAAGAACATATTTCAGAGAAAAATACAGTAGCTTTGGGAGATGATGTTCTAAATATTAATTGAGGTTCTTAAATGTGAGCTCTCATTGTAGGCTCCAGACTCTCCTTGCAATGAAATTATATGAACAGTTAACATTTTTCAGAGTTCACTTTCCACTCTAAAGAAGAGGAAGAAAATTATTTTGGCAATGCAGATGCCTATTAGTATACACATTGAGAATAATAAAATCATCCGAGAGAGAGAGAGAGAGAGAGAGAGAGAGAGAGAGAGAGAGAGAGATTTAAAATAGAGTGTAGAAAACAGCTCCCAGAGAAGTATTTTTTCAGTTTGCTTGATTTGTTTGGTGGGAGATTGCTCTCTAATTTATTATAATTTGGAAACACAATGAATTCCTCATTCAGAATTAATATAAAGATGACTGAAGTGCATCTTTCTCTGCTCAGAATTTACAACCTGCTTGGATAAAGTATTTTGAGTCACGGATCACTATTAAAACCCAAGAGTTAGCGAAGGCTGGTAATGCCTTCCATATGGCTGTCCCTAAATGATAATTATATTTCATTCTGAACAACAAATTATATACACTAAAAATGTTAATTTAATTTAGGGTTACTGACTGAATGGTTTTTTTTTCTTCTATAAGCAGGTGTAATAGGAATTACATTGTCTGAATATTGCCAGTAATACTAGACATGATGTAACCAAATTATTTCTAAATTTGACTTTATTTTGTGAACCCTCCTTGCAAATGTTCAGCCTGTTGTACATTCTCTGTGATTTATCCTGAACAGATAAAACATTAATAAAGGGAACCAAAACAAATGCCCCTTCTGTAGTGGGCTGTTTGAAACAGCCCACGAGGAGAAACTAAAAGAAGAAGGGAGGGTACAAAAGTCCATGTGCTTTTTCAGAACACAGAATCAATCAGCATTAAATCAGAAACATCCATCATTATCAAACTTCAAATTAACTGTTCCTTCTCGTGGAAAAGTACTTACTTATAACCTTGCAGTTAGTTTCTCTAATGAAATATGGCAATGAATTAGCCATGATAGCCTGGAGAAAGGTGCTTAATAAAACAGGTTGCTCATAGTTAGAAGCCAAGTTCTTCTCATATTGATTTCATTGGATGCATGTTTTGCCCCAGTACCACTTCCTTTTACCTTTTCACAAAACCATCACTGCTTACAGACACAGGCAAATGATTTGGAAAAATTTAACCAGTCTGAAAATTTGCAAGGTATTGGGAGTCAGAAATCATTCAAGTTTCAATGCTCTCAGAAATCACTCTTCCGAAGCGAGGCAGAATGTACAGTAGTTAGGGGTCATTGGATCTACAGCCAAACTTCTTGGCTTCCCAAACACACCAGGCCTCCTGAAGATCTTGAGAAAGGCACACAATTACTGTGAGCTTCAGTTTCTTCATCAAATGGCCATAGTAATAATACTATATCACTAGTATGGGGAAAAAAAGAAAAAGAAAAAGAAGAGGAGGAGGAGGAAAGCTTATCTGGTACCTAGAAATAACTTCTAATTTTTTGTTGTCCTTATCACAGTCAAAATTTAGGATGTATCTCTTATCACAGTCAAAATTTAGGGTGTATCTTTAAAATGAAAATCTCTGGGTCCTCAATTTGATAGATTCCAGTTTTTTAAATTTTAATCAGGATGCAGATCTCTACATTTTGATCAACATCCAAGGTGGTCCTGGACCACAGTCAAAGGAACACTAATGAGGTTCTTAAGCAGATGGACACATGGGGGACACATGGTAAACATATGCATAGCCTTTGAAACTACTCAGACCCCAGCTCAGACCTGTGGAATCTGATGACAAGTGGCAGAACTCAAGCCTGAACTCAACTGTATCATGGGCCCCACAGCACCAGGTAGGCACTCCTGTTAGCTCCCTGTGTTTCTCTCAGACTGGAGTGTAGTGCATGTAATTTAACTTGTGTTGGAGACAGTCTTCTTCTCCTGACCACAATACCAGACCATGGCACTGAAAGAGACACATGACATCAAACACAGGTATATTTTTGACTCACTGGAAACCAACACTAAGCACACTTTCTACTCTCCCTGTGCACAACAAATTGGGAGACATCAGAAATCATTTCCATTTGATAGTGGTGTATTCCTCAGCAATTGGTACATGAAAGTTTTCCCCAAATCCAAAGAATAAAAGTGTTTTAGGTAAGAATATCTTACACAGGAGGCCTAGGTGGCTTCCTCCTCCTCATTGTGTTTCTCATTCTCCTGGCCACAGCTCAATCTGCAGCTTAGATTAGCCAAAATGGTGATGTCAGGCCAGAGTGTCTCTTCTCATTTCTTATTTCTGGTTATATCCTCCTTTCTCCTTCCAGAACCTTCTAGCCTTCCCACAGGTACTTTCAGTCACCATCAGCCTTCCACAGGCAGACTCTACGCTCCAAGAAGGCTTCCTCTTCCTTCTGACCCACAAAATCTTTTCCTCCTTAAATACCCCACTTCTACACTGTCACAAGTGAAACAGCCCAGATCTGTAATTCATTAAGGTTTGAAGAACTGATGAAATATTTCTATACTATTTGATTATAACATCATTATTAGAATCATGTGTACCTCTGGCATATGCCACTGCTAACCCTATACTTATCAGGGCTGTGAGTCATCTTTCTATTACTGTAACAAATATACCTGAGATAATCAATGTGTAAAGAGGAAAACTTTAAAAGCTTATATAGTTATAAAGGTTACAATCCTTTATTTGTTGTCTGCATCTCTTTGGGTTTGGTGCTATGTCAAGTATACACAGAGCTTCATACTTACTTCATGATTGGCAGTGAAAGAGGAATGAAGGGGAGTTCCCAAAGCCAATTTCTTCAAGGTCAATCCCTTGATGACCAAAGGACCTACCATAAGGTGACCTCTTAAAGATTTCTACCACTTCCTACTAGTTCCAAGCTGAGGACCATGCCTTTAACACATGGACCTTTAGGGAACTCCACAGATCTAAGTTATAATGCCAGCTAAAGGGGATACACAAAGTAATGAGAATAAGAAGCTGGGTATGGTGGCACACACCTGTAATCTCAGAACTTTGAGAGGCTGAGGCAGGAGGATGGCAAGTTCAAGACCATCCTGGGAAACTTATCAAGACCCTGTCTCAAATAATTAAAATAAAAATGGTTGAGAGTGGAGCTTAGTGTAAAGTACTGAGTTTAGTCCCCTGGACTGCAGGGGGAAAAGAAGAAAGGAAGAAAGGAAAAGGAGAGAAAGGAGGAAGAAAGGGAGAGAGGGAGGAAAGAAGGAGAAGGGGAAGGTAATGAAATGATAGGAAGGGAAGCAAAGATAGGAAGGAAAGGAAGGGAATGGAAAGGAAAGGAAAGGAAAAGGAAGGAAAGGAAAGAAAAGGAAAGAAGAACCATAGTTAAATTCTGTCTCAAAAAAAAAAAAAAGGATCAGAGCCGTAAAATGATTTGCCCAGGGTCCCAAAGCTGAGAAGACTAGGACTCAAATCCTTCATTCTTCTAGCACCTAACATCACCTGATCTGTAGGTGTGGTCTAGGATGCCTAATTTCTGAAAATGTAGGAAGAAATAGTTGGAATGTGTTCACTGTGTGTTCAGAGTCTGGAATGCACTATCCTAAACATATGGAAATTTATATGTAAGAATTACTGAGAATTTTGGGGAAAAGATCACATGATAATATTTTTCCCCCTGAAAGATCACTCCATCTTAGTTACTTTTCTCTCATTGCTGGGACAAAATACCCAACACCCAAAATTAAGGAAGGAAAGATTTATTTAGCTCACAGTTTGTGGAGGTTTCAGTCCATAATCAGCTGGCTCCAAGTCCGGGTGGCACTGCACAAGTGCAACACTTCAAGGCAGCAGAAGACAGGAAAAGCAACAAGAGCAAGTAAAGGAGAGTATAGTCTCTTCTCTCTTACATTGTAAGCAGGCTATCAGCCCCAGGGTGAGTATAGCAATCACAAAATCTCCATGCTCTCCTTTTCCACAGGCTCAGAATGTTTACAAAGTGAGGACCCTGGCCCCCTGCTGAGTCCCTTAGTTAAACTTCTAAACTTCTCAGGTTGACATAATGTATCAACCATAACACACTCCATCAGTAGCTTAGTAGAAATGAGAATATGGGGTACCTAGGTAGGAGGGCACTTCAGAATCTGAATTTTTAAAAAGCAGGCTAAAAGCTTAAGAAGTTATTTAAAGATGAAATTCACAGAATTATACTGTAATTAGGTTTTGAAAGATGGAATTTTAAACCTCTTCTCTCTGGTGACACAGAATAGTAAGTTCACTTTAAATATTTCCAGTTGAGCCCAGGCTCTGGACTCAGACAGAAGCAAATTTAAATCACAGTTTTGTCCTTTGAGGATTTGGGAAAAAACTGTATCATCATGATTGTTCCCAACTTGCATGCATTTTATTTATTAGTTTGACCACTATTTTAGGAGGACTTATTGAGTAGCCAGCATTACCCATGTGTCTATATGACATGTATTTTGATTTAAGGAACTCATTTATTTGAGGAACTTGGGACATCTCAAGTTCCAGAAATCTGCCTCAAGAGATCAACCTGTTTCACAGGGAAGGTAGCAATTGTATTACCTCCCACTGCAAAATCCTCTGAAATATCAAAGTTTTGCTCCATGTTTGAATTGAGTCATATGTCAAGAAAAACAAAAGTGCATTCCTTTGACATAAGACAAATAACATATGTTAAGTTTATTTTTAAATGGTGAATAAGAACAGGGAGACCATGTTCCAGTCTGAGAAAATATTGATGCCATGGTGTCAATGAGGCAGGTTATGGTTTAATTCATACCTGCAGATTAAAGAATGAAAAATGAACCCACATCCCCAGCCTGACATCTGTGTAAATGGTGCGTAGGGATGGAGACCTGCCTGCCTGCCTTAATGTTCTCTGGATAAAGTAAATACCAAAGGGCTTGACGTTTTTCCTAAGCCTAACAGAGCTGGCACAGCTGGCTCCCAGATGCACTGCAAGGAAGGTCTTAGGGGCTGGGAGACAGGGCAAAGGCCAGAAAGTGCCTTGGGGTAGGGGAGTTGGAAGAAATACAATCATAGCTCAGGTACTCATAGCTTCAGAACTCATCAAACCTTGTACTGCCTCATTTTGATAAGAAAACATGTTTATGCACTGTGAGTTGGAGTCTCGTGGTAGCTCAGTGCAGAATCCCTACTACTCTATGTTACTCTCTTGTGCTTTGTGCATTCTTTTTAAGAGTAGGAAAAGTTTATTGGGAAATAGGAATAGCTTCTGAGAGACAGGAGCAGTCCTAGAAGTGTGTTGCCACTGAGGTCATTTCCCAGAATGTTTATAGGGTAAAATCAGGAAGTCAAACTATAATCAACCAAAAAGATTACAAGTAGCACCACTTAGCTAATATTGATCCAGTAGAGAAGGGGGCACAAAACAAGGGCATGTGTATGACACTATTAATCTTGGCTTATGTATGACTCCTACAACAGAAACGTTTTGGGGAAGGGATGGGCCCAGGCACTTTGGTCACCCACCTGGGAATCTGAGGTATATATGGATTTAATGGACTGGGTAGTACCACTTTGTGCATTTTAAATACTAATCATGGATTATGAAAAGGTTAAGAGTGATACTGAGCCTAAAATGCTTATGTTAGCTCTGTAAAATTCGAAAGTTCTGGGGAACGTTCACAAGTTAACTATATTATTTCTTGTGGAAAAATTGGTTTGGTATTCTTTGTTTTTTTGCACTTGTCACAAGTTTAGGAATGAGTGAATGAATGAATGATGGGTACAGAGGTCTGGCTTTGGTGGCTTTTACTGAGGATTGTCCTTATGTACAATTGGATGTACAAGTAGAAGAAGTTGAAGTGCGGAGCATCACTCTCTGCTCCCTGGTCCTCCTGCCAATCCACCCCATTCCACATCCATCTCATGCCCATCTCATTGCTCAGGACCTCCTGATGCAATCATCAAGAGCAGAGTAGGAGTAGCTCATAAACCCCAAAATGCACTTGCCCTGAGCCTCAGCTATTCCCTTCCCATTGCCATCCTACTTACATCTGGGAAAGGAGATTTAGTACCACCTTTGCCACAGAAAACAATAAGAACAACCTAAATGCCCAACAACAGATGAAATAAGGCATGGGTTTGTACTGGTTCAATGTTTTCTCATTTGTAGAATGGGTCCAACATTGCCACTTATTTTTTAGAGTTCACGAGGGTTAAGTAAGAACGATTCTTGGCAAACAACAGTCTATTAAGTATACTTGTTGAGATTACTGTACGAGTTAGGGTTCTCTAGAGAAACAGAATCAATAGAAAATATGTGTATAATTATGCAAGAGGGTTTATAAGGTAGGCTTATAGGATCAGAGGCAAGAGTGTCCACAATGATTGTCTGCAGAGCAGAAGGATCCAGCAGCTGCTCAGCCAAAGAACAATAGATATCAAGCATGCAGCACCACTCCAGTGCCAAAGGCCTAGAAATTCTCTGGGGAGTCACCATTGTGAGCCTGCACTGGAAGGCTGAAGAACCTGGAGACCTGAAAACCATTGTCCAAAAGCAACAGCAACAAAGACATATCTGCTCAGGAAGACTGGGACTCTACAAAAAATTGGGACACTTCCTGCGCCTTCCCCTTTTTATTTCCATCCAGGCTACAAACCTGTTAGTTGGTGCACCAGAGTGGGAGTGGATCTTCCCTGTTCAGGTTTCTGGCCTATGTATCAATCATTCATAGCCAAACTTGGAACTGTGCTTTACTAATCTGATAACATTTCTTAATTAATGGTCATAATTAATGATCATAATTATTATTATTGCTACTACAGAGATTATGGTGCAGCCATTAAAAAGAATAGTCTTTGTTCTTTAGTAATGGTGAGCAAAAAAGTTCAAGTGCAAAATAGTATGTACATGTATTATTTATATTTTTATTTTTATATTCATAGCAATGCTGATTGCCTGCAAAAAACCCTCCCTGTCTCATTTTGACCAACTTCTCAGGTATTCAAGTAGGAAGTATAAATGTGAAGAAACACATTTGGGTTTTTTTGAACCTTCAAAACACAATATTCTATAGTTTTTTGGATACCTATATGTATATTAATAATGTACATACTATCAGTAAATGTTCAGATAAAATTCTTAAAGAAACAAGGTGAATAAAATTTTCTGGTGTATAAATGTGTTTCTTTAATCTGGAAAAATTGAGGGGTATATGGATTGGGATTGGAAAAAGCAATGACTTATTCCTAATGAGTAGAGACTTAGTTCTAATGTTTCTGTTTTGTGGGGGGAAAATATTTGTGAGTTACTTGTGCCATTAAAAAGTACTCAGAATGAGACGTTAAGGTGTCTCCTTTTGGCCAGGTGTGTTTTAGAACAGGCCTGACCTACACCTTTCAACCTCAGAAGAGGAGAGCCCTACCGGATCTGCTGGAACAGGTGCCTCATCCCTCAGAGGGAAGAGAGCTCTGTGAAAGGAGGTGGTCAGCTCAAAGTCATGCAGAAGAGGCCGTAAAGGAGGGAGGAGTGAGGGCCAGATGAGTTTCTGTAGAGAAACTAACAGACACTACAGACCAGCTAAAGTTAAGCGAGTATGGAGGATAGAAAAAGATGGGATGAATTAGATGAATATGAAAAGGTTGAAGCAGAGGCTCACAAAAATTAAAATTCAACCTGCAAGCTTCTCCAGCTTTCCCCATCCCAGTCCTTCCCAGGCAGATTTGGGGTCTGCCTGCTCACCCTCTGGGTCTTTTGATTATGTTCATGCTTAGGAGAACAAAAAGAGAACTGAGAGACAGCAAGTAGAATGTAAAATATTTACAACAGAAAAGATGAAGACCCTTGTGAAAAACAAAATGACAAGTCCAGAATGTCGAGGGGCAGAAGTTAGGAGAGAGCTGTGCTGGGGGAGGTTGGGAAGGGGTGGAAGGGCTGCCGCAAGAGCTGGCCGCATGCAGAGACAGTGGGACGAAAGCGGGCACAGGACCTCACAAGTTTTGCACAGTGTCTCAAGAGACTTCAGGAAAACTGGAAATTGCCCCCCGGTATTTTCAGGATGTCAGACTTAGTGTTGTGATAAGTGGGACAACATCCAAGTTTCTAAAATTTGCATTCAAACTCAGCAGTGCTGTTGGAAGTATAAGGAGGTGTGAGATACTTGAAATGCCAAGTTCATTTGAAGAGCAGGACCTACAGCCTCCCTTCCAAATTGTGCCCCTCAACCCAGCATGTTATTCCTTTGCTCTCTTCCCTTTGTTTCAAACAAAGATAAAGATGAGGTACTGGTTATGTGGAGCCCACAGCTGAATTCCTCTCTTTCCCAAATCTGTTACCAGAAGATCTCACAGTAGCACCCACTACCCTGCCTTTGGACTCTCACCTCAAGGACACGCTCTGACTTATGTGGAGCCAAAACTTCATATGTATAAAAATGGCATACACATCAAATAATAAAGCACATGCATGAGCATGTGACTAGGGGAAAGGAAAAAACCAACACATATCCTACATTTGTGCTGACAGAGTATCAGGTAGGGGCTGAAGGACTCCATTTGGTACCTTGGTTGAAGAAGTTTAGGATTTTCTATGTTGCTGTAGCATCCACCACAAAGCCTTAGTTTACCTGCTCTTGCTTACCTCACCTGGACAATGGGTTTTCTATCCTGCATTTCCTGGACAGATCAGAATACACATGGACATTCACACTGAGATTCATTTGCCAGAGATGACGTGGGTGCCACCTTCTTGGAAGAATGGAAATGATTCCTGTGAATCCCTCCCACGTTGATAAAGAATAAACAACCTTGTTGAAATAGTCGACCTAACCTGGAATGCTAAAAGCCTTTGGTTTGCTCACTGTAGTGCAAAAATATGAGAAATATTTAATCTTTAAAAATACACAGTGGTATCATAATGTTCAAAAAGTACATGTTGTAACTTAGTATATTTAAAATGTAATGTCACTGTATATTTTCCAAATGCAAACAGTAGAGTCTGATGAATAGCCAAAGAGCACCAGACCATATCTTATCCTTATAAAAGTGTCTCCCATGAATGGTAACTGAATCTCTCAGAACATTCTTATACGCTCCACAGCAGAACGTGCAGACAACGACTCTATAGAAATGTAGGTGCCTACCTGGTGTGAGGTCTGTGTCGATTCAAAATGAAAGCTATGTAAACTTTGGATACCCAGTCTTTTGTTTTTGAGCAAGGAAACAAATCTAAATGTTTATAGTTTTCCAGAGCTCTTTTATACCTGGGGTTTTAAAATTTCTATTTTTTGACACAATATTTCTCCTTTTTAAAAATAATTAAACCAGATAATTTATAGTACATCTTTTTCTCTGTTTAAATCCATTTGGATGGTCAATTGAGTATTTAAAACTATGTTAGTTTTATTTCATAAAATTGATATATGTTCATTGTAAAACAGCAAAAAAGGAATCTGTGTGGTGTGTGTTTAATTCAGCTGCAAGTAGCAAAGACAAATATATGGGGATTTATTCTTTCTTGTCAAGTCTGAAAGCAAGCTGGAGAGTAGCACTACCCCACAGAACTTCCTGCCATGTTGGAAATGTCGTATTATTTGTGTTGTCTGATTCACCCACCTTTTGAGGGGCCTTCCTAGTATACTGTGTAAGCTTCTACTTCAGTTTGCCTACAGTGTACATTAGTCTTTAGATTCACAGGAGTCTGGGAAATACTCTGGGTTGTTTGTTTGTTTGTTTGTTTGTTGCTGAAAATATTTGAGGACAGGCAGACAGTAGTCCCCCTTTTAAGGCTCTTTATCTATCATCATCTATCAGTCTGTCTCTTTATTTATTGCTTTCATTCTCCCATTTCCAACTCAAAGCTATTACTGGTCCTCAGAAATAACTACCACTTATTTCATTGTGCATAGCCACCTGGCAAATTCATTTGTATACAAATATATACACTTTTTAACACTTTTTCTTTTTACATACTCTTGTGAAAATTACATTTTGCATTTTTACTACATATTTTGAAAGACTTTTAGTGATAGTATATTTAAGTCTACATCATTTCATTTTATTCAATGTAAAAATAAGTTCTATGATAGGATTGTGGCTCTTGTGTTCATCTCTGTGCCCTAAATGCTGTAGAAAAATGAAAAAACTAACCATCACTGTGTCTCATTTTATGGATATTCCATCATTTATTTAACCACTGATTACTTCTAATTCCCAAAATAATCTATACCCATCATTTATTCAACTATTCATTGCTTCTAATTCTCTGAATAATCTCCCTCCTCCCAAGAAGAACAATCTTGTTTTGCTCTCTGAGAACTCCAGAAGATTCACTAAATCAGTGGGAGCCCTGATAATGCAATCTCTTAGCTGTTTTCAGAATCAACAAATACCGATTGCCTGTACACTGTTGTGATCTGATTTCCTTGTTATAACAACTCAAATATATGTGCTCACTTACCCTTACTCCAACCGTGAAGGTACACATGGCTATAGAAGCAACACCAGCTAGGGGAAAAGTCAATCCAGGTTAAAACAACAATCTCTTAAGAAGAAAAGGAAATCACTACCTTGTAGTTATATATGTTTTTCGTGGCCTGGAGACCAATGGATGGGCAAGGCTTGGATAGGAGGGCAGTGAAGAACCATCGAGAAAGACTCCCCAGCACTCCCCTGTGGAATCATGTGCAAAAAACCAAGTGTAGCTGATGAAACAGAGAGTCAGCAGGAAAAATAGTAACCACACATTAGGTTGTGGTCTCTATTCACTCTTCTTCTGTGGAGAATTAGCTGACTTTTCTCTTATCCTCAGAAGTACCATTACCATCCCTTATATGAAACCAGCCTGGGCCCAACCACTTGGAGTTGTTTGTGTAAAATGCAACTCAATCCAAAACCCAGTATCAGTAATTCTCAATATTTGATAAACTGGTTGGTACACTTTGTTGGTTATTGTTTTTGCCTGCTTTCCTGTAGATTTTATGCTTCTTCCCTTCTCTTCAGGAAGATTTTTTTTTATTTCTTTTATTGTCAAATTGGTCAAATTAAGACCAAGAGAGTATACGTCCTTCAGTGCGCAATGTCAGGGATCTTCAGGTCTGTCCTTGATGGTGCACCTTCCAGAAATTGACTTTCTTCTTATGTTCATTAGCCTCTACACACACATACACAATCATAATGCTAAGCTGGAAACTTTCTCTTGGCCTCCAAACTATCCTATCAACTGAAGGCTGAGGCTTGAATAGTGATATTTGAACATGGACTTTGGAGATAAATAATGTTAAGTTAAAATACTGGTTCTGACCCTAACTGTGTGACCTTAGGAAACTACTTAACCTTGCTGATCTTCAATATCGTTGCATGTAAAACAGGAATAACAAAGTACCTGTATTTCTGCAAAGATTAAATAAGCCAACCTGAGTACAGAGCAAGGTAACTGGTTCATTGTAGCTATTACAAAAAAATTGTAACTATCATAATCACCAGACCCTGCTACAGTATGCTTCACCCTACTTCCATCGCAGTTTCAGTTCCTGTGTGGATGAAGAGCTCCACTCACATACCTAAACCCCCCTTTACACTCCCACATCAACCCTTGTTCCTGATGGGCGCTACCCTGGTTTTTGCCTGAAGCTAGCTCCTGCTTGTTTATTTCTTGTAAAGCAGTCGATATTGTTTGCACAGAAGGACAAATATACCCACACAAACCAAACGTTTGCTATCGCACCACATTTCAGTAGGAGTTTTGCAGACAATCACGACAGGCAAGGGGGAAGGCAGCCTGGGGAGAAGCAGTGCTGGGTGCCCTTGCCAACCAAAGGTGTGGCCGTGACAACTCATGTACACACGTCAGGATAACTGGGATTTTTTGCTTTGTTTTCGTTTGGTTTGGCTTTCTTAACTAGTGATTAAATCTAACCTGTCTTATACATTTAAAGTAACTACTGTTCTGTGTCCTGGAGTACAGGTTCCTATGGCTGCAGTGCCAGGTCTTTCAGCTCTGATAAAGCCTTGTCACTTATTCCAGGGTTGACTGAGGACCCTTGAGTTTTGTCTTGAAACACTTAAGTGATTAACCAGTTTATTCTGAAATCAGTTCATCCTTCAACATTTCCTCTGCAAGCATCTCCACTCACCTTATGCAAAGGTTTGGTGTAGTACACATGTTGGAAAGCAGGATCTGCTGTGTGTCCTGTTGTGTTGTGTATTGTCTTGAAACAGCCTACTCCAGGTGAGTAACAGACTTTCAGGAAGGGAGAGAACACTGACTTCCATCTAGTTTTCTTTCTCATATTGATTTAGAGAATGTGAACTTTATATTTTAAACTGGTGCTTTTCAAACTTGCTAAGATGTGTTGATTCATTCAAAAAATATCTCCTAATGCCCCCTATTCATGACAATAGAATATGCTAGGAATCATGGACACCACCAGGATTCATGCGTAGCAAAGCCCCGGGCAGCCTCTAGTTGTGACTCTTTCCAAGCAATGGTGCTACATCTCCTTTTTAATTACTGGGGGAGGTTTGGAGTGAATGTCCCATTCCGGGAGTTTGAAGTGGGGTTAAAAGCGCCTCTTGGGCCTGGTACCAAATGTGAAATAAAACAAGCATGAAGCTCCCCTCCAGGGGGTTGCAGTCTAGTGATGGGATGACCTGACACTAAATAGAGTGGTACAGCAAAAAAGAGAAAAATGGGAAGCAGTGCTATTAAGGATGAGGTATGAGATTGTGTGATAGAACCAAGAAGAAGACCCTGGCAGGTCCTTTAAGGAAATTTGGGAAGTGTGGAATCAGCCAGACAAAGATCAAAAGAACCAGTACATGAGCAAGTACAATAGTACTTACTGGAGGTCAGGGCAGAAAGACTAGGCAGTTGCAGTGTGGGAATCCAGAACTGAATCCCACCTCTCGAACTCCATGATGAGACTTTACATTTTATATCAAAAGCAATGGAAAGCCTCCAAAACGTCTTAGATAGTAGGACTCCACTCGCTTTGATTTTCATGTGTTTTCATCCCACTAACACACGATGAGGCCATATAACACTATTCAGTGGTGAGGACTTCTAGGGACATGAGTAAACCACAAGGACAACCTTGGAAGAGAGGAATGCTGGTCTTCTAGGAGTGGGTTAGGGCTCTTGGGTCTGGATCAGATACTGCAAAAGGGAGTTGTAAGAAAATAGCGTCTGGCCCCTGCCCTGCTTACCCTGCTCACTCTCCTACATCCTGTCTCACACGTGCTTCTACCTTGATGTCTCCACAGTATGATGTTGCCACAGGCCCTCACACGAGGCAAAAAGATAAGACAAGCCAATCTTTCAGCATTCAGATTGTGAGGTAAGTAAACTTTTTTTCTCTCTGAAGACATCTGATCTCCAGCATTTTATTATAACAACACAAAATGGAGTAAGACACACCTCCTTTTTTAATTAAATGAACTCTTACATGGAAGACCAATATTTAAAATGGTTAAAGCGGACCTCAGAAGTGAAGCACAGCTCAAAGGGAAGTTCTGCAAAGGTAACACTGCTAGAGGCCACAGATTGCCATGGATGGCAATCAGGCTGAGGGTGATTTCAACTCGAGATGGTGAATAGACTGGATCAGGACCTGATGCCCAGCTTCTATGGAGACAATGGGTTTGAAATAAAGCTGGTCAGGATGATTCTCCAGTAGCATCATTCAGCATCCCAGGCCAGTATGAGAAAAAAGAATGGTTGAAGTAAGCAAGACAGGTACAACCAAAGCTCTAAGATTTATGGGTCCAGATTGGTTAAGAAAGAAGAAATAATTCAGGAGAAGATTGGGGAAATAAAATGTGCCAAAGAAATAGTGTCAATCAGGAGGTCAAAATGAAGATTAGCCAGACAAGGGTATGGAAGAGGTAGAAGAAAATGGTGAAAAGAGCTATTGGGTAGAGATGTTCTAAGTGACAAGATCTAGCCTGTCGGTTACTAGTGCACATGAAGTTCAAGGCTTCTGGAGCAAAGGGGACCCAGGAACTGTAGGTCATCAGATGGCTGAGCTGCAGGACTGGAGAAGTTTATGCAGGAGGAGGTAGGAAGGGGAAAGGAAAGCTGCAGGCTGGTGTGGCAGAGATCTCCTCAGTATACGATGGTGACAGCAGTGGGGAGAGCATGACATTCTGGGTCATCTGGTCTTAAGGACAGAAGTTTTTTATTTAATTTAGTCAATATTTCAAACACCCCAAAGAGCATGCAAAATTTAAGTACATTTGTATTTATCATTTCTTAAGAAATAAAGATTCCTGTACCACTATTGCAACCCCTTGTGTAAGTTCTTAGATTTGTTTTTTTCCCCATCAAAACAGCCACTCTCTTCAATATTGTTCACACCACCAAGTATTGCTTTATGCTTTTACTACATGTACATGTATACTTAAGTGTTTTCCATGTTTTAAACTTTATATAAATGATATACTATATATTTTACTACAATTTAATGTTGATATATATATATATATATATATATATGTTTGTGTGTGTGTATGAAGGGAGGAAGGGGGAAAGGAGGGAGAAAGAGAGAGAGAGATAAAGACAGAGAGACAGAGAGACTGAGCAAGTCCCTGACCTATACTGGCTTCATTCTTCAATCTGTACTGAACATATATAGAATTTTTCCTGTTGTTTCCTAAAAAAAGTATACCAATTTTTATATAGTATTTAAATTGTTCTAAGTGTTATAAGTATACAGGACAATGTGCATAGATTATATGCAAATCCTACATCATGTTTGAAAAAAACTTGAGCATATGTAGATTTGGTATCTGAAGAGGTTTCTCAAACCAATCTCCCATGGGTATCCATTCTCTCTCTCCCCATGTGTGCATGTGTGCTATGAGAAAGAGGATCATTTTCAGAGTTTATTTCCCCAGTAATGTAATGTAATAACTACAAGCCTATTTGATTAGCAATCACAGATTATGAAATTCAGAAGGTCAAACCCATAGGGAATAATAATGTGTAAATTTAGCTTCAGAAATAAGCAGTGACTTTTAAAGCCAGGGCTGTAAAGAAATGATGGAAACAAGTCCTCATTGAGGATTTGTCATTTACTAGCTCTGTAACATTGGAGTAAAGCCATTTCATTTCTCTGGATCTCAACTTCCTCATCTGTAAAATGAAGGAAATGATGTTAATACTTTCTAAAGATATAGACCATGGCTTTCCTTTCATTCAGTTATTTTTAGCTCATTGCAGTGGAAATTTCTGTAGAGGAGCTATGAACATCCATGTGCTCAACAAATGCTGAGATGCTTCAGTCTGACAATCTGTGAAACCAGAGAAACAAGGAACCATCTCTGGAAAAAACAGTGGAAATATTCTCCCTTAACTGAGTCTGCTATAGATCTATTGCCCTGGGAACACAGTCCAAAGCCATTTTGACTTATCTTGAGAAAGTTTTGATGGACCCAGGACTCCTACCCTTCACTGGCATAATTTTGGGAGATTTTTTTTTCCTCCATGAAATTCATTAATTAGTAGTATGAATGGACTCTGTCAACTGACTTATTTGTTTCCTATGACCCTTTCATTTGTAGGAAGTATATTGCTTTAAGCCTAAATTCTTTCTCTTGAATGAATCCTATGTTGATGTTATTTATTTTTTCCTATTTTCTCTTCTGCTAATTTTGGGTGGTCTTTATCACATTAGTACAAAATGTGGATTAAAAAAGATTCGTGCATGGCCTTGAAATTTAGTTCTCAGTTTTATTTAACACTAGATATTGATGTCAGGTTGTGCCAGGGTTCCTTCTTTGTTGTTGCCTCTTTTGCAAGAAGGGAAATCAAAACAATCACTTGGAAGACACAGAATCTCATAGCATAGAATAGTTTATTGTCTTGTAGGGTGTTTCAAGGGACTTCAGAAGTGGTGGTGAACCAATGACATTTGTCCTTCAGCTGGTTGTTTATATCAAGTGGAAACTCTAAAAGGTTTGACATCACTGGGAAGTTTAACATGAGCATAAGAATTTGAGCAGCCTCAAAAATATACCACTTCTGGCAGGACTCTAGGATTCAGCGGGGAGAAAAGGCTGAATTTTAAACAATGAAGGCCACCAATGAGACTTCAGAACCAATCTTTGCCATGGGGCAGAGAAAAGGGGGAGGAATACTCCCTCACAATGGCCACTAGTGTTAAAATGCTGAGCTGCAGTTACAACTCAAGGAGATGCCCAGCTGGAAATATTTGAAAGAATTTTGATACCCAGTGGAAAAGCCCGGAAAGGGTTCCGGGGTTAGAGGTCGTTTGTGTAGCCTTAAAGGGTACATATAACAGGGTTGTTTTTCCATCAGCACTTGACAGGTGAGTTGTGGACATCACATCTGCCTCCTGGGGGAGCTGACAAAATGTCAGGGCTCTATGCCCAGCTTAGTTTAGCCATCACTCACTCCAGACCCTTGTACAAACAGATACAAGTCTCCAGTCCCTTCCTTTCAATTCAGGCTCTTTTTAAATTAAACAAAGTCACTAACCATCACAAAGAAAATATGCAAAGCATTGTATGTAGAAAGAGGTGTACAAAATGGGACTGTTTATTTTGCTGTGTTTGGATTGTAAACAAATATTCACACCTGTGGTAGGCCTATGGCTGAAGAACCCAGCCAAGTATTTGAAACAAACAAATTTTCATACTTTTCATAACTCCAGGGCATTTTAGCTTATATTGCTAGGACTGAAAATTAAAATATAGAGAAGCAAAAGAGCAAACTATTCCGTGGGTGATTAACCACAATATTATTAAATTGGTTGAACTTCACCACCAATCTGTGATATGTTTCATTTCTTCATTCCACAATCTTTCTGGAGGTGGAATAGCTTTAGCGTAGCTTTTAAAGAATTGATGGTGCTGATAGATTGCTCCAACACATCAAGTAAAAATGCAGTAAACACATTTCACTACAATACTCATGCCACGTGTTACAATTGATCAGGAAAACTGTTATGATTAATTTAGTATAAAATGTGGTCAGGTCTGCCTTGCTAACGGCCATTCCTTGTCAGCTATGGTCAATCCTCTAGCATAGTAACCCAAATATTGATTGAGTCTCCAACACTCTAAATCTCCTGACTACATAGAGACAGAGCCTACCAACAAACAAATGAGCCCTGTGCTGCTTCAGTCCAGCAGTTGAGAGCATCTTTTTAAGAGATCTTCGAAACTAATCGCCTGACTATTTTTAGAGCCATTGAGGGCATTTTTTCCTTGTGCAATTCTCCTGCAGAACTGTGTAGAGTTATTTTCCAGCCTTTGAATTTAGGGTTGGCTTAGGGACCAAGTTAGCTCCTCACAGTTGTCAACCAGTAGCTAGCCACTGTGTCAAACACAGCCAACACAGCCCCATGCAAAGGCTGAGCTCCTTGGGTGGCCCCCATGTCCTCACACTGACTGTAGAGCACCTCAACAGGTCCAGCAGCAAATGTGTTATTTGGTGACTGTGTGTAAAACACACGGAAAGCTACTGTTTTAAAGGAAGATTGCTAGATTCGTATTAAACATTTAGACTAAAAATGATTCCCCTAGGTTTTCCTCCTTTCTTAGGCCCTGATATTCACCAGTCATCAACCCGTTTTGTGGTCAAAAAGTGTTTTAGTTTTCCAAAATGTTATACACATTTATGTATCAGGTGGGGTGGGGGAACGAAGCTTGACTCAGAAGTGAATGAGGCAGGGATCAGGGATCTTAGCCTAAAGAAAGTTTGCTTCCATCAGGGAAAGGAGTCATGCTAGTGATTTTTAATACCAGAAATAACTATGGAGGTTTGTTTTTTTCACAGTTCTGGAGTTGAACTCAGGGCCTGATATGTGCAAGGCAAATACCCTGCTGAATTCCGCACCCTGGCTATAGAGATTCTAGAGGGATGATCTCTTTTCTGGTAGGCTGGAAACAGGAAATTGAATCAAAAGAGATGATAAATGAAAATACAGTTTCTCAATCTTGCTGATATTGATATTGGGGGCCAGATAATTATTAGTTACAGGGGAGGGTATTATAAAATTGCTGTTCATTATAAAATATTGAACAACATTCCTAATCTATACTCACTAGATCCTTATAATACACAAACACACACATGTACACATTGAAGTTATGACCACCAAAAATAACTCCACATATTGTCAAGTGTCCTAGTGTCAGCTGCAGTATCTTCCCCACCTGAGGAGCACTGGTCTAAGGTGTTGTTTCACATAGTTGGACCAAAACTAACTTGTATCAGAATCACCCAGATGCAGGTTACAAACTGTTTCCTAGACCCCAGCCCTACTGAAGCAAGTAGCATCTGGAAGTCAATCTCAAATGTCTGACTTCTAGCAAGTTCCCCAAGTGAGTCTCATGCTCACATACCTATGGAGACAACCACAAGTGTCTGTGCTCTGTTTGCTAAAGTAACCTTTCTGATTCAAGGACAGATTATAAGAAGGCCTTTGGGAAATGGAAGTGACATACTTCAGTCAATTTGATGAATGACTGAGTTCACTATATTGACATTTGTCCTATGTCAAGGGGAGACACTTCATCTTGGCTACATATTAGAATCACCTAAAGAGCTTTAAAAACTATGAATCCCTTAGGTCTATCACTCAGAGCATCTGACTTGATGGATCAGAATATGGCCTGAGCTAGATATGGTGGCGCACTCCTATAATCCTAGCACTCGGGAGGTTGAGACAAGAGGATCGCTGCAAGTTGAAGACCAGCCTGGGCTATAAAGTGAGCCCAAGGCCAGCCTGAACTGCATAGTGAGACCCTGTCTCAAAAAAAAAAAAAAAAAAAAAAAAAAGGCCTTACTCAAAGGACCAGAATATATGCCAAGAGTTTGCAAAATTGAGAACCACTGAGCTACATCAGATTCTCAAACTTGAGTGTATTTGAGGATTACCTGCAATACTTGTTAAAATATAGGTCCCTGGCCTCCACCCCCAGGGGCTGAGATTAAGTAGTACCTAGATGAGATCCATTTTTAACAAACTTTTAACCAGATCTACACACACACACACACACACATGCATATAACTAGGTATCCAAAAGTATATCATGT
Source organism: Hydrochoerus hydrochaeris (assembly GCA_004027455.1). Classification (NCBI taxonomy): domain Eukaryota; kingdom Metazoa; phylum Chordata; class Mammalia; order Rodentia; family Hydrochaeridae; genus Hydrochoerus; species Hydrochoerus hydrochaeris. The sequence continues at coordinate 39,779 of PVLA01007015.1, read as the reverse complement.
ACAGACCTGTTTTGAGGAATACTAGATCATGGTACATGAGTATTACTTATTATATAAACAAGAACTATCTACTTTTCATCAAAGTAGGTTGACTAAAAGAAAGAGAGATAGGACCCCAAAATTCATCATAGAAAGTCTCAGACCCTCAAAGTAAGATGATTCCCAAAATCAAGAAAAAAGAGTTAGGTAAGGACGTGAAACCATGGTCCAAGAAGGACAATCTTCCTATTTATTTATTTATTTATTTATTTATTTATTATTTGGTTTTGTTTTTCTGGGAATTGAGTCCAGGACCTTGTAAGTGCTGAGCAAATGTTCTACATCTGAACTCTGTGTATGTATTTTTAACACAGAGACAATGAATGGAAACCACTGCTTTTGTGGTCATAGGAAGCAATCAGCCTCGTAGGAACTAAATCATTACACAGGAGATCACGGGCTTAGGCGACATGGAGCCCAGATCCACATATGGAGACTTGAGAGTACATGCTTCACCTGCCTGCTGCAACTTGGATTCGTTCATCCATACTCTGTATTCAGGAAGAAAGCATTCTGCATTTGTCTCTCTTTTAGAAATGGACAGTTTGCAAAACTTTTGTCACAGCCTTCCAGGAAATAGAAAGTCACCCCCTAAAAAAGACAACAATGGGTAGCAAGTCCAGAATGTATGAGAGTTAAAGACTAACAAAATTTTCTTGTCATATTTTGTGCTTTTGAGCTAAAGTAAGGATATCACAAAACTCCCAGAAGGTAGCCAGTCTTCTCAGAGACTGCTCTGGTTTGGACCTTAAATTCCCCCTCAAAGACCCATATGAAAAAGTCTCAGTTCCCAGCCTGGCACTATTGAGGGATGATGGAGACCTTAAAAGGTGGAGGCTGGCTGGATTTTCCATTTACACAGAGTGTGCCACTGAAGGGCACTGTGGAACATCCATCTCCTCCTGTAAACAGTTTTGTTCCCCACATGTTCCTACGATGATGCACTGTCCCTCCAACCTTCCTAGACACCTCAAAGCAAAGGTTCTTCCTAATCATGGGCAGAAATCTCCCAAGTTGTAGGCCAAATAAAACATTTTCTTTTTGCAAGTTGATTATCTTAGGTATTTATTATAGTAAAGGAAAGCTAATACACTGTTTCTCTTAGAGACTGATTTTAATTATGATATTCAGGACCCAAAAGCAATTGCCTCCAGCTATGCCTGAGGAAGATGCCAAATCCATACCAGCCAGGGTCAAAGGCTGGCCTCTTGGAGGTAAGCCTGGTCCTGCTTGCCTGGAGTCTGGACATTCCTGGCCCTCCAACTGGGCAAGCTCTTTGGATGCACATCAGAATGACAGCTCATTTTCCTTTCCAAATTTATTTCATACAGATCAGTCACACCTGAAATAATAAACTCTGAGGTTACATTTTCCAAGTCACCTGTCTCCTCTACTTCCCTCCCATCTTGGGCTGCCCACACTCATTGTAATCTCTTGACACAGACATCTGTAAGCTTACCAGCCAGCATTACTGTTCAGTAGGGTCCAGAAGACCATTGTGAAGTTACCTAACCTCTCAGATCTTCATTTTCCCATGAAAATAGAACTGACTGTGGTGTCCTGAGGATTAAATTCTCCCTGCTCACCCAAATGAGGTGTTCTTTTCATTAAGATTTCAATTTAAATATGCCCCCTGCAGAGACACCTTTCATGACCGTCCAATCACGACCCCACTTCCCTATTGTCATTCTTAGCGTAGCACTGACCATATTTTGTATTCGTTTGTTATTTGTTTATAAGTTGGTCAATTTTTTTCTCTTACTAGAATGAAAGTTTTCAGAAAACATGGACTCTGTGCATCTTGAACCCCTAGAAAAATGCCTGGCACATGGTAGGTTCCCAATAAATGTAGACTGACTCATATGTACAGAGGACATAATACAATGTCAAGTACTCAAGTATCCAATAAATGCTAATTATAGTTATTACTTATAGTCAGACATCTCTGAAATGGAACAAAAATTTTGACTCAAAAGTCTTACTATATTTACAAAGGAGGTGACAGATTTCATGATGTGCCATAACTGGTCAAGCTAGTTACTCTGTCAAGGTCAGTGAGAGACTAGAAAAAATTTGCTAATATTTCTAATGTCAAATTTAATACAAACTTCTGTTGCCTCTAACTCACATAAAAAATGATTATTCATAATTTTATGATGAACTATACCATAGATACAAAGATATATAAATCCAAAAAAAATTATAATAGGTAAAAGATGTACATTTTTAAAATGTTCACTGGAGCATTATTTATACAAATGAAAAAATCTTAAATAGCTATTCAGTTAGAGACTATTTAGGTAAATTATGCCACATTCCTACCATGCAGTTGTTAAAAAGTTATTTGAATATTAACAGATAAGAAAACAGAGTATAATACAATGCATTCCCATCCCTCTGTATAGAAATTTATAGATATGACACACAGGTATGGTCAGAGAAACTTTGAGGAAATTTCACCAAATCATTCACCCTATGCATTCTTTGTATTTTCTGACACTTTTTATAAGTTTGCACAATAACCTTATAAATGTGCCTAAGTTGTATTAAAAGACTTTAATTTTTAGAGCAGCCTTAGATTCCACAGCCAAATTAAGCAGAACATGGAGTTCCCTCCTGTGTGTCTCCTACCCCATACTCCATACAGCCTCCTCCTTTACCCACATCCTCACCACAGTGAACACTTGGTCATAATCACTTAACCTACACTGTCACATCGTTATCACCCAAAGCCCACAATTTATGTTTGAGTTCACTCTTGGTGTTGTATGTTCCACAGACATGTATGATTTTTCACAGTAAAAATATTTTAAAGGTTTTAAAGAATGGATTAATGAAATATTCTATGTTACTAATGGGAACCAAGACATGTAGGATATAATCTCCACTTGTAATTTTCTTCGGTTCTAATTTTCTTCAGTCCTAAATGAGAGTGAATCCTTAGAAGGGAGTGTATGGGCTTGACTCATTTTAGCAGTACTTTGTGTATGTTGTTGTCATCAGGGTTGCAAGGAGAACAATTATGTACAGGACACATCATTTAAAGTATTACTTTATGATGATCACCCAAGGAGTTAAATATAAAGGAAGTGCAGGAAATCTGTCCACAACACTAAAGACCTAGAAAATCCAGCTGAATCCCATGGAAATAACCTGCATAAATTTAGCTGAAAACCTAGAGCTCACGGACAATGACCCATGCAAGTCTATCCCATGGATCAGTGCTGGTAAAGCCCAAAGGTCAGCGGTGGAAGCTAGATACTCTATGCCAGCAGGGTGAAGGATCTGTGCCAGCAGGCCAGGGGTTATGTCCTACAGTCAATAGGCAACTCAAAATAAGAACCATGTCTCCCCTGAAAAGTACTATAGCCATCCTCAGTGACAATGAGGTCCTGAGATCCTCCAACAATGGGAACAGCTGAGTCTATAGGTAGCCAGCGTCCTGAAGACTGAACAGCACACATTTTCCCCTTTGGAGCTAGGAAGCAATGATCAAAGTAAGGACCAAAACTCCGGCAAAGTGAACCACAGCCATTATCAGCAACAAGGTCCTGAGCTCCTCCAATGATAATAGCCAAGTTCATATCAGGTGAGCCAGCATGACAAGCTCGTCCAGGAGAACATATGGCTCCAAACAACAACATTTAGGCAGACCATGACTCTTCTCTAGGTCTCCTTTTTACGCTGGCAACAGTCCTCAGTGGGCCATCCGTGCTCAGCACAATGCTAATTCAGTTGAGCTGGTGTTTAAATTGACCACCAGTTAACTACTTGTGTCTTCTCCCTGCCTCTAGGTTGCTTGAGAAGGTGAAATAAGTCAATTCCTCCCCACCTCTTCCTGAACTGTATGTCCATGAATCAAAAGATGGTGAACTTAAAGTTATGTTTCAGCATCTGAGAAATAAGAAAGGGCAGCAACCAGGTAGAAAGAGGTGTTCATTAGGAAAGTCTTAGGACAAAACTTGAAAATGAGGGGAGAATTTCTCTATACGAATCAAACTGTTCAGGGCCCTAGACATATCTAGGTTGTATTGCAATGACAGCTACCTTCTCAACCCTATGAATGGGGTTGAGGGGCAGGGGAGAAGCTTTCAGCATGGAAACCTAAATTCAAGATTCTGGAAAGTTAGATTGATGCTGCATTATCCTCACACCATTGAGACCTCACAGAGCTTGACCTTGAGTAGGCACTGAGGGTTTCTGTGAATGAATGAGAGAGGAAAAATAAAATAGAAAGGAAAGGGCCAAGGAAGGAAGGGCCTTTCATAGAGCAACTATCACCAACCTTTAAGTAAGTTCCATTATTTTAATAAACTTCTCATTAAAAAAAGTTATAGAACAAAGATGGAAAATGGGACAATAGTGATCAAGGGCACAAATTTTCAGTTAGAAGGAATAAATTGTATTTGGTTTTTTGCTTGTTTGAGATTTATTGAACAATGTGGTGAATATAGTTAATAATAAATAATGTTTTGTACACTTCAAAGTTGCTAAGGGAGTGAATTTCAAATGTTCTCACCATAAAAAATAACAAGTATTTGAGATGATGTATATGTCAGCATATGATTTAATTATTCCACACTGTATTCATGAGTCATAACACCAGTTGGTATACCTCATATATATAAAATCATCAATTGTCAATTTATAATTTTATAGTGTGCTTATGTCCTTAAAGCAGATTTGATCACACTGACCCCCTCATCATCCAGACTTGGTTTCTTCTTTTCCAGAGCTTCTTCAGTGAAAATTGGATTTAAATTATTCTTTCCTTATTCCATAGTCTTTCAAATGCCTCCTATCTCTTTTCATTTGAAATAACAAAAATTGAAAGCCAATGTCTATGTTCACTGGTTAGGTTATGTAAATAAATAGCCATTAATAGTAAGATTCTCTGCATTTCTGACTAAAAGAAATGTAGAAAACTCAACTTTTTCTCCAGATAATAATCATAAAGAACTCTGTGTCCTCATTTTCATGCTTTTGTTGGGAAGAACAGTGGAGTGGAAAGAATATGTGTTTGAAACTTGCCTCTCTCAATAGCAGTGTGTCCCTAGGTAAGTTTCTGAAACTCTCTAAGATTCCTCATTTATAAAAGTGTGAAAATAGCTTTACTGGATTATGAGGAATATATTAAATGTGTATCGGGAAACTTCTGTTTAAATTATTATTTATCAGTTATTATCTATCATCACAGAACTGTGAAGGAGGACTCGATTTTCAAGTCTGAATTGCCTAACAGAAGAGAATGGTCAAAAGTCCTGGTTTCTCTTTGAAAATATTTATTTTCCCCTTTTTTTTTTTTAACCAGGGCTGGGTTTTAAGGCTCTGGAGGTCTGAATGTTTGGGTCTGTTGAACTCAGTGAGAGACACCTGGCTGCAAATTTTTACACAGGGAGGTAACTCTGAAAACAAAACCACCTGCTGATTTCTTTATTGAGAAACCAGGAATTATGTAATTTGGAATCACAAGCAATCTGCATGTGAAATGAGAAAGCAGAGAAGGGACAAGTTTAATCACGTTTACAGGCATTTTGAGACCTGTAACTGCACAGCAGGCACAGGTGAAGAAATCTTCAGTTACAAGGCTGCTGAATGCCAAGTCCAGCCTCAGAATAAACAAGCCGATGGGATTGTTTCACACAGCTCTGGCATAACAGAGCAGAGGGTCAGTGTACCAGGAAGCTTGCAATGAAAAGACTTTGATCATTCAACAATTTCATTTATAGAAAATGATCTCAGGTCATTAATTAAGTGGCTGTATTGCAGAAAGAGTTACAGAGAACAATAGCTTACTGGATTGATGGTGCAGTGATAAGAACCGTTGGTTGCTTTTCAGTGATAAGGAAGCAGGTGTCTAAATATCAGTCTACCAGGTCAAATAAGAGGACTGTGTGCTTTTTTTTTATAGATTTTTATTAGTGTATGCTTATGACACAATAATTACATTGCTCTCAGAGAACTGAAACATTCACTACCACATTGTGATCTTTATGCTTCTTCCCTCCTGCCCTCCTTTCTCTCTCCTTCCCCAGTTCCTCCCAAATCCAGAGTCTACTTTCCTGTTTCCTATCATCTCTCATTTATTTTCTCCTTTAAATTATTTATATTGCGGGTCTCTTTATTAGAGAAACCATGCGATAGTTTACCTTTAGTGTCTTGTTTATTTCATTTAGTATTATGATATCAGGACCCATCTATTTTCCTGCAAATGATGCAAATTCACCCTCCTTTAAGGCTGAGTAGTACTCCATTGTGTATATAATACCACATTTGTATTCTTTTAAAGGATCTTATTTGACTCCAGCACATACCTCCTATAGATCAGCAAATTTTTCTGTTGAAAGCTAGTCTATTTTTTTTCTATCACAACTGCAGATCTCTACTGTTGTAGCATGGGAGCAGTCATAGGCACTGCGTAAATGAATGAGTATGGCTGTGTTCCAATAAAACTTTATTTACAGCAATAGGCTTTGGGCCAGACTCAGTCCATGGCCCTAGTTTTCTGACTCCTGCTTTAGACCAACACACTTTCTATTTGGGTCACCCCAGGTCCTGCACTATTTATATTCTTCCCTGACATCATATTCTTTATGTGTAGGAAGAATTTAGTTTGTCTTTTCAATGGAATGGACCCACGTTGTATATTTTGAACCTGATTTAGTTCAGGAAATATTTCTACCATAAAAATATCATAGTGAGATTATATCTTCTCTTCAAACCTTACATTTTTCCACTTGGATGATTTTCAGAATGTTGCTATAAACTGTGTATTTCAACTTGTACTTCTAGTTTTAATCCCATCTTTCAACAAATTCTCCAAACGCCAGTAAACCCTTCATCCTTCATGCAGGAGAGACATTCTCTTCTTTTCCCAAATACACTGGATAAAAAAGATAAATGTGTTAAGACAACGTATTATTGATGCACTCAGCAGAGTACCTAGCTTCTCATAGCTGTTCAGTAAACATTAGATGAATGAAATGATGGGCAAAGGAAGGGAGGGAAAAAGAGGGGAAAAAAAGAACAAAAAAAAACCCAAGAAGCTACCATGCATCATTAATCAATGTATTCATTCTTTTGGGAAGCAGATTTGTTGGTGTGAGCTTTCTGAGCACATGTTTTGTTTGGAAGAAAAGACTTCTGCATTCATTTATTCAAGAAATATTTGATAAGAAGTCTCCAAGTGCGATGTGATGAACAGGCAAAACCCTTGAGCTCACAGGGCTTGTATTTTTGTTAGCAGGCCAGTCAAAGAGTCAGTCAGTAGATAGTAAAGCAACAAGTGACTGGTTTCTAGGATCAGCCATTAGCACTTGATACTGTCTTGCCCTCAGCAATTACTTGTTGAAGGAAAGATGAATGTGTGAGCTCATCCCCCTCTTCTTCAGTTTTCACCCATAGATGTGTGTGATGGTCTCAGATGCAGGAACCATGAGGACTGGCATATATTTCAGGCTCTGTAAGGAGGGTCTTGCTCACCTGGGTGGGGAAAGTAGAGTTGCTTCCTTCCAATGATTTGAGTATCTCCAAGCTGGTAGCTGGAAGGGAGCTGGAGAATGTTGCTGGTAGCTTTAACAAGAACCCATGGGCCGTTCTTGACAACTGAATGCTGGTGCCATCTTGGGTCATATCAGTAACCACATGGAATATGATGGTCCTTGTGGCAATGACAGTTATAAAACATCTACTCATTCTCTCTCAAAGCCCTCAGAGTCACTCCCAGAGCCTCAACTCCTGAGGGGATAAGCAAAGAGGGGATTACCAGTCAGCATAAGGGAAACAATCAAGGAACTTACTGCTGCTACAGTCAGACTTGCCACCATCGCTTGTGCATACATGGTCCATCTCCACTGCAGAGTTTCTAAGGAAGCTAAGCTGTCAGCAGGCTGGTGGAGGACACTTAAGGAGAAAACCTCATCCCAGTGACTCCACAGCAGAGGGGCAGCATGCTCCTTAGTCAGAGGGAGTCAGGCCATTTCCAGGAGCTGAGATGAGATTCTTTCAGGAGTGCACTTCTAGCCTCAGATATTTGTGAGCTAACACAAGGCCACAAAAGGCAGCTCTGAAAGGAAAAAGGCCAAAACGGCCACACGCTCTTGCAGATAAAAAGCCACAGATTAGGGCAACAACCATGGCTATGCAGTTTCCTGCTAATAATCATATCTTATCTGTACACAGAGCTCTGTGTTTTCCAGAACACTTCCAATAGGGGAAAAAAATGTTTATTGAGGAGTTTTGATCAGCTGAGTGTTGTGCTCAGCAATTTAAATCTATCATATTGGCCATGTTGGAACTTGGGACGCTAGGAAAACAAGCAGCCAGCTCGCCGCTCTGGTAAGTGGCTGTGGCCTGCAAGCCACGGCTGCTCCAGGGCAAGAACCATCTTTCCTGTGATCTGCGCCATGTTGGAACTTGGGGCACTGGGAAAACAAGCAGCCAGCTTGCCACTCTGGTAAGTGGCTCTGAGCCTACCGACACACGGGCTAAGAATCAAGCATCCACACCACCACCACTACCACCCCCCTCCACCAAGTGGGAGCCAGAGATCTGAGCATCTCTGGCTATATGCAATATATGCAATATAGCAAATAAGGAGGATTTCCTACTACCATCTCTTTGAAGGCAAATATTTTTATCACTGTTTTGCTCTGTTCTGATTAATGGTATTGCTCTATTCAATATTCTGTTTTTATAAGTTTGGTATTTCCTTCCATTTTGCTGAAACTGATTGAAAGAACAACTATTGTGAAGAAAATGAGATATGCTATTTTACCTATCACTGTTATCCTGGTAACCTGCTATGAAGTTCTGTACCAGTTTCACTACTCTGTCTCAACTGGCTTTGTTCCATCTTGTTTTACTGTATTTTACTACCTTCAAAATAAAATAAATAAATAAAATACAATAAAAAATAATTTTTAAAAAAAGTAAATAACCACAACAAAACAGATCAGTAAGGTACTGAGCAAGCTGAAACATGATATAACTAAACAGATAATGGACTTAAAAAGCAAAAGGAGGAAAAGAAAGTACTTTAAATGATATAACTGCATGTATATTTAAATGTGTAGGATTGATAACCATGTTGCTAAGTTTTTGTTGGATCATTGAACAGAACTGTTTGCAGCCTCACTGTTTGAATTTCCACTTTGTATTCTTTGATTTTGTAACTTGAACAACTATATCTAGGAAGACAGTATGTAATTTATCATCTAGTGATTTCTTACTGTTTATTTTTTTAAAATTCTGTATTTTTTCTACACTTTTTTCTGTTTTGCCTTTTTTTCTCTTTAAATAAAATAAAATAAAATCTATCATACATCTACTTGACTACTAAGGGATGTAGTTCTCACTAACCTCATTTTTCAGATGAGTTTATAGCTAAATGTGATGTTGAGAGGTTAGGCTTGATTGGAGGAAGTGGGTCACTGCAGGTGGCTGCAATTGAGGTGAGTTATTGAAGAGACAATAGCAGATAAGAAGGAAAGTATTTAAACTAGACTATCTCATATCATCTTAATATGACACTTTCACATTTATCATTTGTTTATTTACCATGACATATTGTAAGATAAAAAGACTGGGAACTATTTTCTTGATTTTTTTAGTCTAGAACTGGGTTGTCCAAAACAGTAGCTCTAGCCACAATTCTACCCAAATTTAAATAAATTAAACTTCAATAAAATTTAAGAATAAGTTTCTTTGCACTAGATAATTTTCAAATGGTCAACAGACTTGAGGCCACCATCTAAACACCATAAAGGATGAACATGTCCTTCCCTAGCAAGTGCACTGCAGAAAAACTGTAACCAATATGAAAGGTCCAGAGACCCCCACCACCCCCCTGTCTGAAGAGGGCCAGAAAAATGACAAGACAGAGAAAGAGCAAAAGGTCTCCAACTGTGGAACCAGGGAAAGTGAGTCCAGCAGAGGTAAATGCAGAGGAGGTTGAGAACAGCAAACCTGTAATGTCAGAGACAGCCTCATCGGAAATAAAGAAATACCTCCATGACCTCATTGACGAATTTAAATCTGAAATTCTAACTCAGGTGAAGCAAGATATAAGAAGATTAATAAAAGAAGTCCTGGGTAATCCTCAAGTAGACACAAATGAAAGAATAGAGGAACCCAGAGAAAGGAGAGAAGCCTTTGATAAAGAATATAAACAAAACCTAAAACATATGAAACAGATCCAAAAAGAATATCAGGAAATTAAAAACTCCACTGAAAGCTGGCAAAACATTTTAACAGGAACTAAAGACAAACTTTCAAAACTTGAAGATAGATTTGCAAAGTATGATCATGAAAGGAAGGATCTCTTAAAAATAACAAGGAACCAGGAAGCAATGATATAAAGGCTAGAAGATGATAAGAGGATTTATAACCTAAGAATAAAATATGTGAATGAAGATGCAGCAACAAATACAAATGAAATAAAAAGTCTATTCACAGAAATAATTAAGGAAAACTTCCCAAACATAGGTAACATAAGTGAAGTTCAGATAAATGAGGCATATAGAACTCCAGCCAGCTACAACCAAAACAGATCTATACCCAGACATATAATAATCAGGATCCCAGAAATCCATCACAAGAACAGAATATTAAAAGTGGTTAGAGAAAAGAAACAGATTACCTATAAAGGAAAACTCATCAAAATCACAGCAGACTTCTCAATGCAAACCATCAAATGAAGAAGAGCTTGGAGTGAAATATTCCAAGCCCTGAAAGAAAATAATCTCCACCCCAGAATGATGTACCCTGCAAAACTATCTCTCAAAATTAATGGAGAGACAAGATATTTCCACGACAAAGAGAACTGGAGGAGTTTGTGACCACCAATTCAACCCTGCAAAGAACACTGAAGAACATTCTAGAGAGAGAGAAGAAAACCACCAGGGTTCCAGGAACAATGGCAGAAAGACCTCAAAGAAAGGGGCAGACAGTGGAATGAAGGAGAAAAGTAAACAAACAACGACAGAAAAATAGCTTGGCAGAGACAAGACAGAGAAGATTGGTTATATCGCTGTTTTATCTTGACTGATTTTATTAGAATCTGGTATGCTTGAGAGTGTCGAATCTGAGAGTAGAGGCAACTACTCTGAAGATGACAGGATTCAATAGGATACCCATTCCAGTTTGATCGTTAACGGCCTTTGAAGTCCTATAATGTCTCTAATGTTTAGATTTTATTAATAGTGTAATGCGATGCTAAGTTTAACTATACCAAGTTTGATGATATAGAAAATTTTATTGAAAATAACAAGAGACATCATAGTAACTACTGTAGATCACCTAGTATTGTGGTTTTATATGTCCTTTTCATTTTGTGTTTCTCTAGGAATTTGTATTGTTGACTTGTTTTGATTTGTTTCTCCCTCTAACACAGAAAGGCTAGGTATATGTGTAGAAACTGTTCTATACATGTGTAGAACTTCTAAGTAGTTTACGAGAATGGATTATAGTTATTGTAAAGAAAAAAAGAGAGGAAAAGAGAGTATTCTAAAGGATATAACTGCATGTATGTTAGAGTGTGTGGGATTAATAACCACGTTGCTAAAGTTTTAGTTGGATGGATGAACAAAACTGATTGCAGACTCACTGTTTGGATGCTCACTTTGTAGGCTTTACTTTTGTAACTTGAACAACTACTTCTAAGAGGAAAATATGTAATGTAATTATCAACTAGTGATTTCTTACTGGTTACTATTTTTGTTTTTTTGTTTTGTTTTGTTTTTGAGATTTTGTATTATTTCTACCCTCTTTCTGTTTCAAATTTTTTCTTTAAATTAAAAAAAAAAAAGAAGAAGAATGAACATGTCCTGTCTTGGTTGCTTTCTTGTCACTGAGACACAATACCTGACACATACAACTCTTAAGGAGAAAAAATTTTGCCTCACAGTTTGTAGAGGTGTTAGTCCTTAGCTGGCTCTGCTAAGGCAGGGCACGGCAGAGGGGCATAGCAAGAGGGAAGGTGCACACGATATAGCAGTGGAAAACAGAGAGAGAGTGGTCAGAAGGAGAGGGAGGGAAATAAGACTCCTCCAAGCCACCTGCAGTGACCCCTTCCTCCAACCAGACCTAACCTGCCAACATCACATTTAGCTATAAACTCATCAGTGGATTACTCTACTGGTATCACTCTCCCATGATCCAAACACCTTTAAAAAGCCCCACCTATCAGCACATGAAGCTTTGGGGGACATCTAGATATAAACAATCATACTGTCACTGCAGAAAGTTCTAATGAAGAACACTGGCTTAGAACCCTGAGGTTCATTTCAGCAATTTCTGAGAATGTTCTATATGCACTATCCTAGAAGTTATACTGATGAGAGAGGCTTCCTCATTTCCTGAAGATATTTTACAATGCTTGGAGACAATGATTGATTCATCAACTTGCTGGAGGTACAGACAGGACAGAACCTCATTCACTTCCATCGCTTCCATCACACTGACAGTAGAATCCAGAAGATATTACTCCAGGTACCCCGACACTGAGACTTGTAGAAGTGTGCCCAGGCTGTGGTAAATGCTCTGTTTTCTGAGAAAGTCTATGTAAGAGATAGAAGTAAAATGAAAGAAGAAAGACTGTGATGGGAAAGTCACATTAAATGAACGCATAGAAAAGAATATGATGGCTCTTGATGAAGAAGTAGTTCTCATGCACTCAAAAAGCTTGAGAATATGCAAACCCAGTTCTTCTGATGTGAATTTAGGTGCTGGTTAGGACAGATACTGTTAAAAAATAAATCATGTGCATGCAAACTTCTTTAAAGTATTTACAAAACTACATGCAGCCCTTGTAGCCCTGTCTATCCTATTAGATAGACTTATCATAGCTCCTTAATTCAAATTCCAGCTACAACTCTTCTTAGCTGTGCATCTTTAGACAAATCATTCATCTTCTCTATGTTTCAATTTCTCTATCCATAAGATGAAAGAACAATAGTCCTTCTGTCTTATGTTTCTTGTCAGAAATAAATATGGGACTTATGTGAATTGTGCAGTACCCACATAGGCCAGATACACAAGAGTCTATAATTGTAGCAGTCTATAAATGATAACTTTTAGTAGCTAAAAAACCATTTACATAAACAAATCTTACTTTTCTAGAGCAGTACATGTTAAATTAGTGTTGTTTCTTTCTATTTGATAGACAACTGTAGCACTGAGTTTGATGCAAATACAGTGACTTGTATTTATTTGACTGTTATATTTATTTGGTTTGTGTATGGAGTTGGATGTAAAAGTTTGACCAAAGAAAGGGTAAGAAATAACAAAGAAAATGATAAAAAGTTGACTTAGTGTAGGGAGGCTCAAATGAGAAAGAAACTTTAGCCAAGATCTATTGAGCATACTCACTGGTTCCAGGCAAAGATAAATAAGATTCAGCCCCAACATGGAAGAGTTTGAACACTACTGAGAAAGGCAAGAGCACACATATGCACACACGCAATACATGGGACACAGAGAGGTGTGAAAGTCCTGTGAGAGCTCAGAGGAAAATCAAGTCACATTTAGTTGTTTAGACACAAAACATTTTCAGTCAGAAGTGGCAAATTTCAAGTTAGGCTTAGAGAGAGTTAAAAGTTTAATGCAAAAGATAGTCAGGCAAGAAGCAGAATATAAACAAAGCTTTGGTCCACTGTTGCCCTTGGAATAAGATGCCTGCAGATGCAGAGAACATGGATGGAGTTGAGCTGATAGAATGGGGAGATTTGAACACAAGCTTGGGGGATTTTGACTTTATCCTTTAAAGCAGAGGTAGATAGTACTTTAGAAAGTTTTACCTTTATGAGTTTAAATCGAAGAGAAACTAAGAGCAAGAAGAACAAAGAAGATTTTGCAGTTTTACAGCCAAGATGTGATGAGATATAATGAGACAATGATGTTCAGTTGGAGTGGTGGCTAATGAGACAAATATAGTGAAAACCAACTGAAAATATTATTAACAACCTTGATGTCAGTTCCTTAACAGGGATTGGTGACTCTGAAGTTTTGAGTCTGGGTCAATGAGACATCAACAGTACCATTAATTAGATGGAGAACTCTGGAAAAACAGTGCTCTCTGAGGTAGGTAACTTTGAATTCTGACTGGGTCTGTTTCTGTTACTAGTACTGCCATCTCTCTAACCATTTGCTATTTTAAATGTAGTGCATCCCTCAGGGGACATGTGTTGGAAGCTTGGTCCCCAATATAGCAGGTAGCATGGAACATTTATAAGGCAGGACTTCCTGCAGAGGAGATAGGTCACTGGGTTACTGCTCTCAGGAGGGATTAGCAGGACTCTAGTTAGTTCCCATAAAAGTGGTTTGTCATAAAAGAATAAGATTGGCCCCTCCTCCCTCTAGTTTCTTGTCTCTCAAAGTGACTCCTGTCACACATGCTTCCACAACTGTGATGCTATCTCATATAGTTTCTCGCCAGAAGCTGACAATGAGGGCTGTTGTATTTTGAATTTTGAACTTTCAACCTCCAAAACTATATGCTAAATATAGTGTATATATTTTCTTTATAAAATATCTATCCTTAGATATTTTGTAACAGCAACAGAAAATGAACTACCCATCCGTGATGTGTTCCATTTTCTCCCAATCCTGAAGTTGCTTGTATTAAGCATCTGTTGCTGCATAACAAATTACCTCAAACTTAGCATCATAAAACTATGACCATGCTTTTATCTTTCACAATTTCTGGTCAGGAATCCAGTATTAATTTAGCAAAGTAGCTCTGGATCAGAGTCTTCCTTGAAACTGCAAGCAGGCTGTCAGCTGGGCGTGAAGACATTTCAGGAATCAGCTTGAACTGGAGAATTCACCTCCCAGCTCAGTCATGTCAGTGGCCAACCACAGTGCTCTCCGGCCATTGGTTCTAGTCTCATTCCTGGCTACATGGGTCTTTCCACCAGGCAGTTCATGGCATGGCAGCTTAGCTCCTCAAGAGCAACTGTTCCAAAAGAAAGAGTCCAAGCTGTCCTGAAAAGCATAATCTGTTATAAACTAACTTTGGAAAAGACCCTGTCCCCCTTTTCCATATGTTGTGAGTCACAATGTCCACCTCTGGTATAGCATGAGAGAAAATTACAAATGACAATGAATATAAGAACCCAGACATCACTGGAAGCCATCTCAACAGCTGTCAGTATAGCTACGTCCATGTGCTAGCACAGGGTGTTTTTCCTATGTATCTACAGTTCATACCACTTTCACTTTTCTTCCTTCTTTCCACTGCAAGAGCGAGGTCTAAAAATAGAAGACCTGGCCATTTTTCCACATACCTCCTACACCCCCAGTGTAAAACCCGCTGCCCTGTAAGGCAGACCAAGCTCCTCAGCACAGACACGGGTCTCTCTGTTTTTACTCCTTCTTCACGCTCCTGCCTGGCCCCTGGTCCACTATGACTTGGAATTTATACCCACTTATTGGAATCAGAACTCTTTCCATCTCCACTGTACTATTTCACCCAGAGAAGCCTTTGTTCTGCTCTTTCTCCTGCCTTTCGTGCCCTTCCTCAGCTCTCCCACCTGATCCTGGTAGGGTAGCACTGTCACCCAGAGTGCAGACTCAGGACTCTCTCTCTCATCCATTGCATGACTTGGCCACTTATTTAAACTCTATGCACTGACTCACACTGTTGTGACTACCTTGATGTCCTGGATTGATTCAAAATGTTTTACTTTTCATGATCTTTTGGCTTTGGGGAAGAGCTAGATGTCTCACGTGCCAGCTCCAGTGAAAAAGATAGAATAGGACACAGAGTCACGTTTTCAAGATTGCTTTTCTGTTGGATGACTCTTGACAGAGTATTCACTGTACTGTTCATCAGACCTTATAAAGACACTCACAAAAGAGAACTTCCAGAACTGCTTCAGAAAGTAGCAAGAATGATGGGATAATTGTGTTCAAGAGGAAGGAGATGATTTCAAGAGAAGTTATTGGCAATGTGTCTTTAGTGTAATAATGTTTTTTCAAAAAATTAGTATTTACTATATTTTTGAGCACCCATGGTGTAAGTATGATTCTTCCCACACTGTTTTTTATAGAGCAGAGTGGTCTCATCTATCTCTAGGGTGGTCAAGTCTAGCTCCTGGAACAACCCAGTCTGACTCTCTGGAGATTCCTACCCACTCCTAGCTTTCTCAGGAGCTATGAGTCTGTCTCACTGTTTCAGCCAGGCAGCTTATCTGTGGGACCAGAAAATTCAAAATAAACTGAAAAAAGAAAAAAAGAACGTTATGAAAGTCATAAACTTTATTTTTTTTTGCAAAGTTTGTCTTTATGAGAAAAATACTGAAATAGAGAGCTTTTCAACTCTTGTAAGTCTTACAAAAATGCCTTTGAGTTCTTACAAATGACCCAAAAGCACATTCAGGCCATAAGCAGAAATAATATGGGAATTAAGGTGCTTGATCTTCAGTGATCTAATCTCTGATCAAGCTTGCATCTCAAACATATTTTATAGGTTTTTTAATGTGTTAAATCTGCATGAAAAAAATCAATCCCCAGATTAGTTATGCCATGTGTTTCTGAAAAATAGTTTCCATGTGAGAGAAGCTCTTGTCAATATCCTGCTAAAGAATGAAGAATTCCACAAAAAAAAAAAAAACGTATACAGCTCTAACTTTGTGTAGGAATTTTCAGTTTCCTGTCTCCAGTGATACCATTTTAAATATTTGCTCTTTCCAAATGGCCTATTGTACTATATAACTCCATTTGTGATGGTTCTTGGCATGCAGCTGTGGAAATACTAAATCATTCCAAATGCATATGTGCTTGTGTCTGTAGGTAGACTTTGGAATTTACTTAAGAACTGTGGTCCTGTCTCCTCCTCCTCCTCCTCCTCCTCCTCCTCCTCTTCCTCCTCTTCCTCCTCCTCTTCTTTCTCTTCCATCTCTTCTTCTTCCTTTTCTTTCCTCCTCCTCTTTCTGCTCCTCCCCTTCCTCTTCCTTATTCTGTCTTCCTCACTCTCTTTTCTCTGAAATGGTTCAATACAGTGTTCACTGATCACTGTATTTGTCAACTCTTGACTTGTTCTTTTCCTAATTTAAGAAAAAACAATATTGTGTTTTGTTAACCAGTGTGTGCCATACATAGGATGAAGTGTTTTCCATATGCTCTTCTCTTTAGTCTTCATAACAGTTCTGTTATAGTTTAGGTCTAAAATGTCTTCCAAAAGTTTCATGTCTATGAAGGTGGTGCCTGGTCAGAAGAGGCGGGTTACTGGGTGTGTGACCTGAAGAGGTATATTCTTGTCTCTGGCTCCTTCTTTCTCTCTGCTTCCTGGCTGCCATGGGTTTCACAGCTTTCCTCTTCCATGTCATTTCTGCATTGGAGCCAGATAAACAAGGATTGAATCCACTGAAATCATGAGCCAAAGTAAGCCTCTCCTCTTGTAAACTGCAAGTGTCAGGTATTTTATCCTAGGTAAGAATAGTGACTAACACAAACACTTTGAGTATGATTCCTACTTTGAAATTATGGAATTTGAGGCTACTGAGAAAAATGGACTTTGCCAAAGTCACAGCTAATGAGTATGTGGCTGAGCTGGGAGTCAGAGCAGAGCTCATTGGTTCCAGAGCACATGTACATTGCCTGTTGGAAAGCTACTGAACTTCTCCCTCAATCTTCACATCTAGAAAGATCTTGTTTCTGTTCTCTTTAACACAGTACAGATGCCTCATCATTGCACCCAGGCTGGTTGATCTATGCAATACTTTTTAGCTATCCAAGTGTCCTCTACCTACTTGCTCCTCAAAATGTGGTCCATGAACTATGACTATCCATGTCACCTGGAATATTAGAAATGTAGAAGCCCATATCCTGCATCAGACTTACTTAATTGAGATCTACATTGTAACAATATCCCTGGATGACTTGTATGCACATTTAAAGCCTGAGAAATACTCCCCTACTTGTTAGTTGTCACGTAAAGTGGAACTTCATCATCCTACAACTATTGGCTAAGAAATCGAGACGGGTCAGCAGATTCTGATTCAAATGAAACTAAGCAATGTGACCGTATAAATCCAGGGGGTGTTAACACAGAATCATCACTACCAGGTGAAAACATCAAGTTCTCAAGTTGGTTGAAAATTCTCTAGATTGTCATGCATTACGATTAAAATATAAAATCTTGACCGTGATAGCATTAAAATTCATCGTGCACGTCCTTAATGGCCATACTTGTCCCACTCAAAATTCAGCTGCTAAATTCATGTGACATTCAAATCTATCCTAATGTCAAAACCCAGAAACTTTGTAAAAGGAAAAGTGACTTTAGGATCATGGCCTTTTTAAGATTTACATTAAGAAATGTTTATACAACCAGGCCCCAGTGCATGCCAAGTTATGTGGTTACTCTAGACAGCAGCATAGAATGACTCCTTCTCTGGCTTCCTTAGCACTCTAAGGCCTCAGCGAGCTCTGTACCTACACTCACTTCAATGCAATGTTATTTGCAAAATAGGGCTAGTGATTATTATGCTAAGGCTTAACACATTTGCGTCACAATTTAGATCCTGCTTCTTTTCAAATAATACATTTAAATTTATTGTGTTTCCTTATGCTGGTATTCAAGTACTTATTGAGCAGTGCAGCAGATATAGAACAAGTCAGACATGAATAATTGCTCTTGGAGACAGCTTATTCTTACTAGGGGATGAGATTGTACAGAGAAAACCGAAAAGGCCTAAATTAATCTGTTTCACTTACCAAAATGGTAGTACATCTAGAGAAACAAGGAAATGGTTATACTCTAGAGGAAACACTTTTCATGTCTATTTTCAACATAGCAAATACATTCATTTTAGAGAACTGGTACATGCATATGTCATATCTTGATGGTTTTTTATTCCTTTATCCTCCCTTTCCCCCCTCGCTCTGATCCCCTACCCTATTTCTATAAAGTCTACATTTTCATTTCCTACCATTTCTCTTTTATTTCATTATTTATTTATATTTTAGGCTTCTCATAAAAGAAAACTTTCTGTGTTTGGCTTATTGGACTTAATATTATGATCTCAAGTTCCTTTTACATAGTCATCAAATTTCTTTTATTCAGTCATCTCTTGGTGGGCATCTAGGCTATTTGCAGAGCATAACCATTGTGAATTCCACTGCTATAAAATGGATATGTATAGTTTGATGTCTTTAACTCTTTTAGGAATATACCCAACAGAGGTAGAGCTGAATCAAATGGAATTTCTATTTTTTTAATTTTTGGAGACTTTTCCTACTGATTTCCACAGTGGTTGCACCATTTTTACACTACTACCAGCAATGTAGAAGTGTTCCTTTTCTCCACAGCCTCACCAGTATTTTTTTTTTTAATGTTCTTGAAGATAGCCATTCTGATTGGAGTAAGAGGGAATCTCAGGGTGGTTTTGATTTGCATTTCCCTAATGGTTAAAATGTTGAGCATTTTCATGTACTTACTGGCCAATTGTATCTCTTTCGAGAAGTTTCTATTCAGCTCATTTGCCCATATTTTGATTGTGTCATTGATTTGGAGGGTTGATGTTTTTGGGGGTTTTTTAATTTTCTTGATAATAGTCCTCTATCAAAGAAGTAAATGGCCAAAATCTTCTCCCATTCTGTGGGTGTCTCTTCACTCTGTTGACTGTTTACTTTACTGTATAGCAGATTTTTATTTGATGGAATCCCATTTGCTGATTCTCAGTGTTATATTCCCATGCAGTTGGAGTTTTGATCGGGATAGCCTCACCTGCTGCTATGGCTATGTCAACCTCCCCTACACTATCTTCCAGGAGTTTCAAGTTTCTGCTTTTATATCTAGGTCTTTGATCCACTTTAGTGCAGGTTAAGAGATACAGATCTATTTTCTATCTTGTGCACATGGAAACCAGTTTTCCCAGTACTATTTGTTAAAGAGGCTGCCTTTTCTCCAGCATATGTTTTTGATCCACTTGTTAAAAATCAGATAGTTGAAGGTACACAGGGTTGTCTCTGTGTCTTCTGCTCTATCCCATTGGTCTGCAGTTCTATTTTCATACCTATATCGTGCTGGGTGTATGTGTGTTTGTCACTGTAGCTTCAAAGTATAACTTGAAATCTAGAATTATGATGCCTCAAATTTGCTCTTTTTTTTTTTTAATCAGGATTGCTTTGGCTATTTTGAGTCTCTTCTGCGTCCATGTAAATTTTAAGACTGTTTTTTTCTAGTTCTATAAAGAAAGTTATTGGTATTTTGAAATTGCATTAAATCTATAGATTGTTTTTAACTTTAAAAATGAAATAAAGCTCACCTCTACAACCATTGTTTCTCGTTTTCAGTACTGTATTCAACAAATTTCACAAAATATTTAACATTTTATGTGTTAGCTATTTTGCCCAAACATAAGCTAACTGAAGTATTCTTAGGGTAAGATGGTACCTTTTTCATAGTATCCTGAAAAGATGAAATGAGAAAATGTACCCATACAGCTTTATGCAGTGTCTTACTTTTTTTTTTTTGCAGTACCAGGGATTGAACTCATGACCTCGCACTTGCCAGGCAGGTGCTTATGCCACTGAGCTAAATCCCCAGCCCTATGCAGTGTCTTAAACAAGACTGCTCAATCAATATTCTCTTCCAGGGTTTTTTTATTTTATTTTATTTTATTTTATTTTATTTCATTTCATTTTTGGTTAAAAAAACATAGGAAGCCAGAACCCTAGGTAGCTAATACTGTCTGCCTTAGGTTTCAGTAGAAATTAATTTTTACAGTGAGTAGTTAAGGCTCATCCGACACCTAACCTATGTTACTAAAACAAAACAAAACAACCAGAGTTTTATAAACTGGTTTCTACTGTGGCCTTTCTTGGGCTCCTGTTTGAAAAACAGAAGTCTATGGCTGACTGCTTTATGGTCAGTTCAGTTGCTCCACAGAGCAGCTCTAATGAATGTGTGTGTCAGATTGCAATAATATCCCTGTCTGGAACAGTTAAAGTCCTATTTGGAAAACCAGCTGCAGGTTTCCTCTCTGAGAACACAAACACTTGTGAAGTGCAGTGCTTCTTCCTGGGAAGATGCAGCCTGGGCCAGCTACCCAAGAGGGGCTCAGATTTATTCAGAGCTAAGCAGAAGCCTTATAAGACCCACCTTGATTCACTATGCTGGTTGAAAATCCCCTTACGCCATTCCAACCTTCTGCAGCTTGTGTGTGGTGCATATGTGTAAGTTTGAGCATCTCTCTTGTTTACAAACTCGGTGCTTCTCACTTGCTCCTTTCCCCTCAGACAGGGTTCCACAGTCTTCTGTAAAGGGCCATATAGTAAATATTTCAGGTTTTTAGAGCCATACAATTGCTACAGAACTACTCAGCTCAGCTCAAAAAGAAATCACAGACAATAGATAAACAAGTAGGTTTTGCCAATAAGACTCTATTTACAAAAACAGGTGGCTGGCTGAATTTGGCCTACAAGCTGTAGTCTTCTGGGCCCTGGTTTAGAATCTCAAAACATTTAATGAAAATGACCCAGGTAATTAGACAGAAGAATAATTCGGTGTCTACAGGTAATCATCTGGCTGGTAAGTCCTTCCAGGCCTGAGCTGAGACATACCTTGAGTAATGGAAAGTAAACAACACAAATTGTCTCTCCAGACCAAGTGGACTAAAACCTGTTCTGAAGCTCTTTTCCTCTCACCCAATGGGAAAATACTTGTCCTCAGATTACAAATTTTTTTATGAAGATGGTGCCTCATCATTTAGAAAAAGTAAAGAGAATTCTAAGTCTGGAACACAGAAGTCTTTGAGTGACTAAGGAAGGGAGATGATGGTCACTCAGCAAGGAAGTGAAAAGCCAGGGCTCAGACATAGCACAAGAGCTGGGTCAGTGTCTCACTTCCCCAAACTCACACAAGGTGCACTGTGCCTAGTGTTTGGAGATGGCTGACTGCACCCCTCTGCAAAGATATGATCTAAGGGATAGGGATGTCATAGATGATTCTCTATCTATGTCTGGGGAATTTGTAAGGTAATTGTACTTACATCTGTATAAGACTGTTGCAGAGGAAACTAGTTGACAAGGATTCCTACCCAGAACAGTTGTTCATCCATAGAGTATTTGCAGTACCAGGGGTGATGTGAGACTCAGCCTTGCCAGAATGACTCACTCCAGTGTCACAATTTGCTTGGTTGCAAGGCAGCCACTTACAAACGATGTCACTAATTATCTTTCCAACAGCCATCCAAGTTCTCACTATTTTACCTGGGAAGAAAGTCCTAATTTTCTTGGACATGTGTGTATAGCAAGGATAAATCTTACTCTGTTTAACTCAGTCAGGATCATCTGATTACCCACACCAGAGATTTATTTATGAATGAACATAGAACCCAGTGTCACATGGAACCCAGTGTCATCCGATAGAGAGAAAGGTAGAAGTCTCCCTGGACATTTCTTTAAAAGGTATGTTTTTCTCTTGAAAGGAAGCTTAACAGCTAAATGTATCTTTCATGACATTGTTGCTAGAAAGCATGGAACTATAACAGTCATTGTGCAACCCTGCAGAAGCTGAGCTAGGGATCACAGGCAAAGCCAACCCCGAGCTGTCTTACCATGAGACTTATTGTTATTCAGAGAGATATTTAGAGGGTTAATGTTCCCTGTCATGTAAACTTAGGTTTTCTGTTTCTTGTAACCAAACAAATCGTAAATGATACATATTGCTGTCTGGTCTCCTGGAAGCCCATTTTCCTCTCAAGTTTTTCTTCTCCCAGTTCCCATATTTTAGTCTTTTACTCTCCTTACCTGATTTAACCTCCCGTAGAATCTCAGAAATTGTGTGGGTTTTGCTCATAATTGGCAGCTCTTCAGCTCAAGGTCTTACTTGTGAGAATCTCACCAGGGAGCCACTGGACAGTGAAGGGTTTTGAAAGAGCAACTCACTGACTGAAATGATTTAAATTCATTGTTTTTGCTGTTAGGAGGATTGGTAATCATAATACTTATTTCTTGTTCATTCATATGATACACTTGCCCCATCTACCCACCCACTGAAGCTACTTTGTACAGCTATTACGTACAATGTGAAAATGGGCCTCAGGGGCAAGTGGGACAGTGGCAGCTCAAGGAGACACTCAGCTGTTAGCCATACAACAGTAACATCCTTCTCATCCCTTCTGTGCTTCTTCCCCTAGGAATGCCAAACACTTTCTACTCTTTGAAGTTAGAAAATGTATATATGAGCATTTTTTGACCAGGGAAATGTACAGAGAAGTCTTAGACTTAGGACTTCTGGGAAGGATTTTCCTCAAAAAGTAAGGCCATCACAGGAAGATGTGTTCTTTACTTCCTGTTCCTATTTATTTTATTATAGGGCATGATGTGTTGCTTCAGTAGCTGGTCTTGTGACCATGAGGCAAAGGCCAAGAGACTTTCAGGAAAGTTGAATCCAAGTCTTGATCTTATAACATTTACCACAGAACTATTTCTGTCTCTGTATGGCTCCAGCCTTCCTCTGATATGTTAATATCATTTTTTTTCATTGTCAATTACAGCTGATAACATGCTAAGAGATACAGATTATATAACTTGGACTGATGGAGTCCAACAAGTCTTCCTGGAGGAGATGATGCCTAAGCTAAAGCATGAAACATATGTACACATTGTATGGCAGGAGGAGAGGTAGTAAAAGAAAGCATACAAAGAAAGCGGGTAGCAAAATATAAGAACTCAAAACAGATGACTATAACAGGAACATAGAATCTTGCCTATGGAGTGGCAAGAAATGAAACCAAAGAAGCTTGTGGGGTAGGGAGGAGACACATATCTCTGCAAGTCATGTCAAAATGTTTTGCCCTTTTTCCTAGAATCACTGCTGAAGCCTTTCTTACTCTCAAATTCAAAACTAATTGCTGCTTTTGCAATCCAGATCATAGTGCTGATATTTTGCTATTGTTTTATCCTATAAGGGGTTATAGTTTATTATTAGGCAACTGCTTCCTCTAGTAGACTTGGGGATCCTGGAGGACAAAGTGTATTAAATCTCATTTATATCAACCCTGTGCAACAAATCCTAATCAAGTTTTTCCAAATTGAATCACTCATCCCATTGTAATTTATGGTATTTCAATCTATTTTAATGCATTATATATTATTTAATCATTCCATACCCCATGAAGCCTGCAAAAGAGAGAAGTCCAAACTTTACAAAGTTAGTTAGGGTAGAACAAAAATGATTAGAGGTAGGCTTTCTAGCTTTTGGTCCAAAAACATTCTTTATAGTATTTTAAGATTTATGCTAGAGCAGGTATTTACATCACTAAAAAGTATGTACATTTGTTCATTTGCAGTGAGACAAACATTTATATTTCAGTGCAATAAGATGAAACTGGTTTTTCCCATCACCATTGCTGGAAGTATCTCTTTGCAGCCATGGAAACGACTAGTCCCACTTTCTTTTCTTGGGAAGATTTTCAAATGGCCCTTTCAAATTAGCAATTGTAAAGCAAGTAGGGTCTCTTTGTCATGAAATGAGAAATGCTGGCATTTCTCTATGACTCCCATTCTGGAAAGCTCACAGAATACTGACGGGGTAGAGGTCAAATTTGCATAGAAACTGCACTAGTTAGGAGAACTAACTACATATTGGACAGATAAATCTGAGCATCTCAATGGCTGCACTCAATAATTTTTATTTCTCCCTCACACAAAGATTAATTTTCAAGGGAGCAAAGTAAGGGGCATAGGCTCTTTTAATCATGGATCTACCATGTTCTGTGGCTCCAGCCATATATTCTGAGTTTAATAAACTCAAAGAAAGGAATTGCTACCATGAATGTTATGTCTTCCCTTATTGAATGTAGTAAAATTATCACAGAGCCACACTTATCTGCCTATAAGGCCATCTTTTGCCAAGAAAGTTGTAGTCAGGGTTTGCAGGGAAATACATTTAATACAGGACACATAATTTATAGGATTATTTTATAATATCCACCCAAAAAATCAAACGCAGAAGAGCACAAAAGATCTGTCCACACATTAGAAACCCAAAGAATACAGTTGAGGGCCTGGAGCCCATGGCAATGAACCCCATGAGTCAAGGTAGAGGCCTAGAGCCCACGACAATGTCTCATGCAAGTCTGTATCAAGGGTCTGCACTGAGAAGGCCCAAATGTCAGTGCTAGAAGCTAGAAAGTCTGCACTGCAGGGGTTGGGGAGTGGGGGTGAAGGATCTGTGTCACCAGGATGAGGGATCTGCACTGGGGCTAGAAAGTAATGCTCAAAGTAAGGACCAGAGCTCCCCGCAAAAGAACTGCAGCCATCCTCAGTGACAGCAAAGACCTGAGCTCTGATGATGATAACTACTGAGTTCATATCAGAAAAACCAGCATGACAGGAGAATCAACAGCACGTGGTCTTCCCCTCCAGTTCTCCTTCTACACTGTTGGCAACAGTCCTCAGCTGGGCCTTCCACACCCAGAACCACACTGTTTCAGTTCAGCTGGGTGTTAAAAGTTGACCATTAGTTAATCCACCACAGTAATTAATGAGCTTAGTGGACTTTGGGACATTCCATCACAGTAACAAAAATTTGAGTTGACCAATTTATAAAGTGAAAAGATTTATTTTAGCTCCCCATTTTAGAGCAACGGTTTGACCCTGTTGCTTTGGCCCTATAGTGAAGTAGGACATTGTGACAGTAATGCATAGTAAAGAAAATCACTTACCTCATGGACTGGAAACAAGAGTTAATGAAAGGAACTAGGATCCCACCATCCCTTTGAAGGAATACCCCCAGCAACCTAAAAGCCCTACCTGTTAAAGATTCAACAGCTTCTCAATAATTTCACCCTGAGATCAGGCCTCTAACACATGGGCCTCTGAAGGACATCTAAGACGCAAATTATAATAAGGGCCAAGGGGAATCTTAAGGAAAAGTGAGAATTTCCCTTACCTTCTATAGTGCTCTGCTTTCTATAATGTTTTTGGTAGACTAAATCAGAAGACTCCAGCGAGCCCAAAGGAAAATCACCATAATAAATGGGATAGGCTTGCCTGTTGCTTTCACTTTAAACAATAATTATGCTTTCAGGAGAGAAGACTCCCCCCAAAATGGTATGTTCCAAATACATATATATATATATATATATATATATATATATATATATATTGCTTGATAAAGCTAGGCCTGGGTATAAAACCTTCTGTGTCTTTATATGTCTTTTCATGAATATATGAGGACATGTTTCTTCCCATTGTGGCCTCCCTGAAGGGGCATGACCTTCTGTTCCTAGTAATGTTCCTATAGGTCCTTCCTTCCCCTGGGGAAATTTAGCACTCTGTTTCGTGACCAAAGAGCTGTGTGTGTCTGACCATACAGTGTCCCTCTCCACCTTATTCTGGAGTCTAGCCCCAGTATGTGTTTCTGACCTTGACTCTAGATCCAGAAACCGTTTATCCTCCACATGTCATTTCTCCAAAGTTAACCTCATCATCATACAAACACTGTCAAAAAGCCACGTCTGAATTCCAGGCCAAAACAGCTCATCCAGAATGAACCATCAGTCAATCTAGTTTGTTAGAAAACCAAAGGTAGTTTGATAGAGTCCACATAAGAGATGATTTCTTTAGTTTTAGTTGAGTTTGTTCTGACCTGCTCATGTCTAGGAGAGGTATTTTTCTCCTAGGTTAGAGAGTCCACAAAGTCAACAGCCATCATAACAAAAATCTGTGGTTTTCCTCAAGATCCTCATCATATCTCCATCAGTGTCACTCCAGGGCAAGCACTGGCAAGCATCTTCTCCACTGAACACAGTAAGTGTTTCATTTGAATGCCTCTGCTGATAGGGACACAAACAATTGGGGGTACTTCTGATTATAAACCTCCATAAACTCACTCATCAGAAGTTCCTAGTTTTGTTCCCAGAGGGCACCAAAATAAGTCTAAATCACCAACTTCATTTCCCAAGCATGCTTGATCTTTATAATTCTCTATTTTGTGCATGGATTAATCATTTTCTTAAAAGGTAGGAGATGGGAAGGTTACTAACAAAGTAACAGGTAATTTCTCAAATAAAAATGGAAGAGATATCAAGCTGCAAAAAGGGAAAGGAAACCACTTTTCTCCTTATATTCCACTGTAAAACAGCAGAAACTCAGAGCACTTCAAAAAATGTGAGAAGGAAATCCTTGAGACCTAGAGCTGGGACCCTTCAGACAGATTTAATTATATTTCAAAACCACATGCTTTGGATCTATGAGCTAACTCCAGCTTCCTCTGCAAGACAAAAGAAACTAAAAGCCACGGAGTGCAGAAGCCAATGTCATTAATGAAAACCTAGCAGCTAAATATACTCTTTGCCCACTCAGAGGACCTCAGGGCTGCCAGCCAGTTGTATGCCATCTTTGCAAAATCCCAACCTGCAGAAAGTATTCTGCATGGAAAGAGATGGGTCATTTGCATGGATCAGTGTAAAACTTGGACAGTAGTTTATTTGTTAGACCAGCCATACATGAGAAATGGGGTTAGGGGGGATTTGTTTTCTGTAGCAGTAGGCAAATCAAGCCAGCTGGCAAGATGCCTGAAACAAATAACCAAGAAACAACTAGATCTGTGTGAAAAGTGGTGAGAAAGTTTAGAATTGGGAGGGCAAAGAAGGGGAACTGCAGTGGGAGTTAAAGTGGGCCAGCAGGGTGGATAAAGGAAAGGTTTGCAAGCCCTCTTCTTAGTGAACTCACTGTGGCAGAGGACTATAGAAATGAGTTCTCCTGTTCCCACCTCCCACCTATTGTCAACTGTCCCCACATCAGCATTCCACTGAGAGCCCTGGATTTGCTCCTGTCTCCTCTTTCACCAGTTTTAAACATTGAATTAAATTTGGTTGGTTCCGTTTCCTACATTTCTACTCAGCAGCTGCCGACCTAGAAAAGTCAGGGTAGGAATACAAAGAGGGAAGTTTTGTTGCACTGAATAAACTCTGAACTGAATAAACTCAAGTGCCACAACATCCCTTCCTGAGAAACAATTATTTTAACTTTATTGTTATGTTTTAACTGTATTTCTATTTAATTTATATTCAGTTTTTTTTTCTGCAGTTATTTCTGGGTTTTCATAGCTATTATGAGAAAGATACAGAACAATCTAGTTAACCTAAAATTTAACTTTGTATTAAACCTTTGTGGTCAGACCCTTTCTATGCCCAGCCCTAACTCATGTGAATCACTGATAGAGTTCTGCCTCTTCTAAAACATCATATAAATAAAATCATACAGCATATATAACCAATAGAGTTTGAATTAGCCTCATTTTATAAATAAGTCAAAGAAAGCTCAGAGAAGATTAGAAACTTGCCCAGAGTCACACAACCAGAAAAGTTGGGCAAAAATATAAGTGCCAGCCTGTTGATTACAAATCTTGTCCTTTCTCTGCCATACAGAGCTGGAACCTTGTCTGGTCTCTGTCTCATCATCCTCATCATTAAGATGTGGAAGAGGTCAGTAAAACCATGGGGGCAGAAAGACTTGGGAAACTATGAAGTCCTTTGTGTAAGTCACACATTGCTTATTGTGTCTACCACTCTTTGTCCCCTGCCAAGCATTTTACAGGAAGCCTTTGAATCACACTACAGAATGTAGTGGCATCCCTTTGAAACTGGCTGAGATTAATTTATTTAAAGAAACACACCTAAACACACACACACACACACACACACTACTTTGGCTATTATAAAAAGCATGTCAGACAACCAAAGAACCTGTCCAGACAAGGAAAATGGAGCACTGTTTTCTACAAAAGAGACAGCACCACAGATGTGTTTCATGGGAATCCAGGGTTGTGCAGGGTGTTTTGGTCATCTGAAGGGATTTTGCTATTCTCAGAACATGAAAGTAACTGCTGTGAAATAAAATTTGACTTGACTCTTATGTCACAAGAAGTAAACATCATCTGCTGGCCTGATGGCTTGGAAGCCTCTGTCCAAACTGCTTCTGCCAAAGGGTTTGAAATGTTTGCTTTCAGCCTGGATTCAACCATCAGGATATTTAGAGAAGCACATGCTGCAGTCCCACGCAGCAGATCCTTCTCAGTGAGGATAAAACTGCAAAGCTGTGGCTTTTTGGAAGCCGCATAAATATAGCTTGGTCCCTTCCTCCATCACTGCTCTCTGTAAATGTTATCAAAAGCAAATGTTTCTTTTGCTTTGTTCCTACTGCATACATTCAGTCTTAGAAATGGGCCCAGCAAAGACCTTTGACATCTCACTTAGCTCTAGCCTTGCTCTTGCACTGCCCAAGGGAACTCTAACATATGTCATGTCTGCCATTTAGAGAAAAAATTTAGTACTCATATTTTCAAAAGTAAACAGAAACAATTACAATTCATTTTAGTAAAATGTTTCAGTTAAACCTTTATAACCAAAATATGCAATCTGGATATGATTTAATGAGATTTTTTTCATATAATGTCTCCAAAATCCAGTGTGTGTTTTGTACCTGTAGCATATCTCAGCTGGCCCCAGCCGCATTTTGAGTGTAACATGACATATGACTAGCAACTGCTGTACTCAATGACGCAGTTTAGGAGGCAGAGCTGATCCCAACCAGGCCTCTTAATGTGACCTTCATCTAGTTACTTAAGCTTTCTGAACCTTTGTTTTCTCATCCAAAAATAACAGTGATGCCTACTCACTCTGAGTGTGTGTAAAGAGGAATTGGCATCATCTAAGCAAAATGGTAAGTGGCCAAGGAATATGAATTATTGTTAGAGGGATAATTACTATTGTTTCTGTTAGTACCATTCCTGGTATTGTTACTATTAGGAAAGTTGGACCCCACTAGAGCTACCATTGGATTTCTCATGGAAGTGGAAACAGGAATCAGATTTGCCATCTCCAAAGTACAAGGGAGCCAAACTATCAAAAGAATGAATCATATTTTTATAATACTTAAGAGTTTAAGCAACTACTTCCTCTGTGCAATTCTTTTTTCAAATCCATTTTATTTCAAAGAGAAAAAAAACAAAAACAAACAAAACAAAATTTCAAAACACATCAATCAGGAGCAACAATGGCACGTGCTTTGTGCATTGCCGTCCCCAAATCATTCATCCAGAGCACAAGACATCTGCATCCAATTGTCCAAACAATATCAGCACAAATCTTTGTCTTCAGTGAACTCAAAAACAACATATGTATATGTATATGTGTATGTATGTATTTATATATATATATAATAACTATTATATATATATATATATAATAGTTAAGGTATACTACTGATTTCTGTGTAATTTCTTTAGTATTCACAATAAACCTGAACTGAAGAAACTGTCTGATCCACTTTAGGATGAAGAAAATAAGGAACAGAAAAATTAGGTGCTCAAGAGTCACCCAGGCATAAGCCTGGGCATAAATGCAAGGCTTTTGTCTCCAAAGCTTTCAGCCTCAGGCTTGGCTGGAGCCCCTGAGACCTGTACTTGAGCACAATATCTTCATGTCACATTAGGACAAGTTATCTGACCTTTCTGGGTATGCCTGTGCTGTGAGGAAAATGTTATATGGAGCTTTACAGAGCAAATGATAGGCTGTCCCAGGTTTAGTAAACACACATGATGGGCTGGTCCCCTAGCCCAATACTCCTTACTAAACACTCCAGTTGCACACTGTTGATCAGGTTGCTGTTTTGAGATCTGGATAGACCTCATCAATTGCCAGTAGTTTAAAAGCTGCACTTAGTTAGATTGGAAAATCACTAGAGTTTGGGGATGAACTCTGGCTTCCAAAGATGCATGTTGACTGACTTCAGGGTGCACATCTGGCTTTACATGTGTTTCTTTTGCCACGAAGCTTTCCTCATCCCACAGGATCACATGAAGGGGCCCCATCTTGAAGCCATCACTACCATTCAACCAGCAGATACTGTGCTGAGCTTTTCATTTGAAAGCAAAGTGAGGGAAAAAAAAATCACTGAGCCTCAAGACAAGTGAGGCTCAGGGTCTTGGCAGGAAACACATGGTTCTCTCCCTTGGACAGTCGAGGAGAATTTAATGAAATTGTGCTGCTGTTTACACAAGTATGGGAGAGACTACAGTCACTGAGGCTTGCTGGGGTGAAGGTATGAAACTAGAAAGTTACTGGAACTGGAGAGTGTAGCTGTGGCTGTATAGATGTTCCTCAGTCTGTGTACTGAAAACTCATCCTAAGTTGAAAACACTAAGTGAAAATGAATGCTGTTAATATAACTAACCTGTAGAACCTTCCAGCCTAGCAACACAGCCTTAAAGATTCTCAGTGGTTTCCGCTCATGGCTGACTAGGAGATATAGTTTCACTACCACTGCTCAGTGTGGCAAGAGAGGATCCTACTGAATGTCCTCGGAAGGGTAAAAAACCAAATCACACTGCAGTTTCTATGGAATTTCTATTGCTCTTGAACGTGATGAAGTAGAAAAAATTGTAAGTTGAAACTTCGAAAGTCAGGACCATTTATACCTATGACCTGTCTGATGGATGATGAGACCTTCATTAGGAAGAGACCACCAAATGTGGAGGAAGTAACAAGGGAAATGAGCACCAGGACTTTACTCTCCTGCCTCTTGATGTGCATCTAATTGGCCGAACAGTGGAGCCCAGGGATTGAGTCCATCAAGATGAGCACAAAGCTCAAAAAGAATGGAGTTCTGCATTGTGGGGAGAAATGGGAAATGTTCAGCATAAGACAGCATAAGATAGAACTTTTCCTAAGTGACTATCCAGCCCTAATATTGAGTGGTATTTTGGGAAAGAATATAATCTTCCTGTTACCCTCCAAGTTCTATCCTTATAAACTCTAATGTCATCATTAAGCTACAAAGTCCTCTTTCCAGAATCGGATAGAGGAGTGAAATGGAAAGAATGTATTTCATGTAAACTGAAGTACTGGCCAAAATATCTTACCCCAAGAGCTGGATGATTATATAGCTAATACATATAAGTCTCTCACACATATACATTCATTATACATACACGATACATAATGAAATATTAAATATCTTTTATCCCATTTGATAAAAATTCTGCCAATAAATTTTCAACAAATCTCTGTGCTTATTTGTGTGCTGCTTTTTTTTCCTTTTTCTATGTCATAATTGAGGTCAATTTATAATTGTTCATCCCTGTCTTTATCTTTAAGATTATCCATAATCTAAAAGAATTATTGTTAATCAGGCTCATGTATGAAAATCAATTTAAATTATTTTAAAAGTAAAATCTAATAATTCTGATTTCTTTTTAATAGGTTATTTAATAATCTATTTTGCATGTTTATTAGCCATTTCTATTTGTAAATTATCAAGACAACTATTTATCTTATTGAGTCTTATTATTTTTTTTTTACATTAGCTTAACATGAGTAGAGAATGCTTACTCTTTGCCACTGCTATTTGTTGCAAATATTTCTACTTTGTTGTTGAATTAATTATAGTTTTTTAAATTTTCAAAATACAAAGCATGAAGTGTTTATATGATAAAATATTTGACTTTCCATAATTATTGCCTTTTGTTTTTAACCTTAAAATTTCTTCCCCAAATAGCCAATAATCATTTTTAAGGTACTTATGAGTTGTGATCAATTAATATGGTGAATACTACTTTTTAATAAAATTATTACAGTAAAACACATAGTGACATTATTTCCCCCCAGAATATTCCAACTCCCTTTAAAACATTCATACCTGGTTCTTGCCAGTTGTTGAAGCAGTACTGGAAGTCCTCTTTCATAAATACCTTTCACTGTACTGTGGTAGCTACCTGAACTGATTCAAAATATTTACCTGTTAAAGTTATTTTGACTTCGAGGAAGAGCTAGAAGTCACATAGTGCCAGATCCAATGAAAAAGGTAGTTATTATCTGACAAAAATTGCTGTAATTTTTTTTTATCAATTCAGGACATAGAAGAAGCTAGGAAACGACATGAAAAAAGACTTCCAAAACTGCTCCAGAAAGTGGCGGGGGTGATGGCATAAGTGTGCTCCAATGGAAGGAGAGCATTTTTAAGGAGAGTAATGGCATTGTATCTTTTACTGTGATACTTTTAAAAATTATTAAACATTCATATTTTTCTATTATATTTCATATTGTTTAATTTTTCCACTGAACTCTTAGGCAAATTAATTAAGCCTGATGTATTGTATCTAATCAAAAATAAACCCTTCTTCTACAAAGTGCTAATCCATAACTAGTTATACTGTGTATACATTGAGAATTTTTCCTCTAGTTTATGATAGTACCTTCAACATGTATATCAGAATTTAACAAGCTAAGTGTGTTCCATGACCAGTTATTTTAAGCATTGCCTTTTCAGTGTAATACCAATGCTATACTATATAATCATTTTATTTTATTTATCTTTTAAAATTTTAGTTTTCATTGTAAAGAATTCCAAGAATATACAAATAAGATAGCTATTGCACTATAAAATCCATGTACTACCACACTAAGACTCAATATAATTCTTTCATTCAAGTTTTATTTTCTTTAAAGGGCATTATAAAAATACAAAGAAAATGGAAAGAAAAACCAAGTAAAGACTATAATTCTATCACTGCATTGTATTCTTTTATTATGTAGTCTATATCAATAAAATAATTCCAGGAGACCTAGGTGAGGAAAGCTAGTGTGATTGAACAAAGACTCTACGAGGTTCTGAGACTCTTGAAAGCCAGGATCAAAAGAAAACCTAAGTCCTATAAGAAGTATGAGAGTTCATAAGAAGTAGTGAACTTTTTCTTTACATGAAATTCAAAGAGGAATGTTTTATTTAAACAGTGCTGAGCAGAATGGACAATGTCTTTCAAAGCAGCACTGCAAAAGATAACAAAGCAAACTCTAGATTACTTTTTCTTTTCTTAACATTGGATAAAAACCAAGGTCTGTTTTTAATCACTGTCTTGAGTACATTTCAACCAAGGTCTAAAGTAATATCATCCAGGTATACTATTTTTGAAATCCACTTTAAGAAGCTAAGATTTAAATAACAAGGTTTTTATGTTTGTTTGTTTACTTTGCTTTGTTTTGTTTTGCTTTTTGTTTTGTTTTGTGTTGTATTTTGATTAATGGTAGCTGGTTTTGACTAAAATACTGATGAATATACAAATATGTTTTTGGTTATTGGTTGGGGGGCTTGTTTTGTTTTGTTTTTTGAAAAAAATATTGGCATTTGAGCCATGCTGCTTTTGACCAGTGATTCTCATTCTAATATGGCCTAAGAATTTATGATAGCTGCTATATAGGTTTTAAAGTTTATGCTCTGGTATTCCCAGTTCAAGTAAGACAGAGGAAATACACTTTACTTTGGGCCTGAACTGACAGCTATCAACCTGGACAGAATGCATACAGCAGTTACTTAAGGACTCTGAAAACTCAGTGGAAGCACATGGAGTTGAAACAAGACCTAGAATTTGAAGTAATACAATTGTGGTGAGGTTAGTTTATTGTTTTTCCCCTCCAGTGACCTAAACATAGCACACCCTGAAGCCCAAACAGGAGCCCTGGAGTGTAGTCAGTGCTTTACAAAGGCCTCTGCTTTGGCTTGAAAAGAGAAGAAAGTGAGTTCCTAGCACTCAGATGCAAAACAGAAATCTCATTTCCTTCCTTCCTTACTTCCTTTTTTCTTTTTTCCCTTTCTCTCAGTTTTTTCCACCCTGACTCCCAAGCAATACAGTGAGACAGTGACAAAGGCTTTACTGGGAACTAGGAAGAACCAAAACCCTGAGGAAAGGACACTTACTCAGCATTCATTCTCTTCTTTATCAGTCCTCCTGCCAAATGGGCCAGATATAAGTTATAAACCTACACGGTGGAAAGAAAAACTGAAGCTCAATTGTTAGGCCTCAGGGCTAAAACGTAGAACTAAGGAGATAGCAGAGAGGAGCGCAGAAGAGCAAGCCCATAGTATTTGTGAACACTTGGGATCACTTCCAAGCTATGCATTCATGAATCTGATCTTAATCAGCATGCCAAAGACTAAGAATTGAATGAACCCAAAGGCCATGGCCAAAGTCTCAAACTAACCACTGAATGACACACTTATGGAACAGACCCAAATAGCACTGCAAAGGCTTTGAAAAATAGAATGACATTAGAAACAGTGCCTACACATGTCAGGATGAAATTTGTAGCTTGAATCTAACCAGGTTAATTACCTATTACTATAAAAATATAAGTAGTTTTCATTCAACTTAAACAAGACGTAGTTCTACAATATTTTGAACCCAAAATGTTCAAAATACACATTAAAGTACCAGATATAAAATTAATGTGAAAAATACCAAATTGCATGGAAAAAAAAAACAGTAAACAGGCATCAACACTATTGTAATATAGTTATTAGAATTACCTAAAAAAGACTTTACAGAAACTACTATACAGGTGCTCCAACAAGCAACAATCATAAACACATTTGAAATAAATGAAAAAAATAGAATGGCTTCACCAAAAAAAAAGAAAGAAAAGAAAGAAAAAGAAAAAATGAAAAAGAAGCAATTAAAAATTTTTGAAATAAATAATGCAATAACCAAAATAAAAAGTGCATTGATTTGGATCAATAGCAGATAACTGAGTCAGTGAATGTGAAAATAGGTCAATATAAATTAATATGAACAATGGAGAGAAAAAGAATATTTGTAGAAATGAATGAAGCCCTGAGGCATGTGAACACTACTAATGAGTCTAACTTTCACGTCATCAGAGTTCCAATGAGGAACAAAAAAAAAAAAAAAAAAAAAGAAATACAATGCTGAATATATATTTGGAAGGAAATAACTATTGATTTTCCAATTTTGACAAAAGACATTTATTCACAGATTCAAGAATGTTGACAAGGCTTACACTGAGAAACTCAATGAAATTCAAGATCAAACATAAGCAATTTGCTGAACTAAAGTCCATGAAAATTTCTTGAAAACCTCCAAAAAATAAAAAGTCCAATACAGAACTCAGAGGGAAATAATGATTCAAGTGACTGAAGATTTCTCATGAGAATAATATGGGGGCCAGAAAGACAGCACATTTTTAAAGTACTAAAAATAATCTCTGCCAATGAAAAACTCCTGAGAAATGAAGGTCAAATAAAATATTCTCAGTAAAAGGAAGCTAAAATGTACACTGCCTTCAAACTTACTATAAAGGGAAATACAATCAAAAATAAAGAAAGGAATTACATGACAATAAAAGGATCAAATCATCCAGAATACATAATAATATTAAATGTTTGGACCTAATGATATGCTTTCAAAATTCGTGAAATTAAAATAGACAAAATGCCAAAGAGAAATAGATCAATTCATAGTTATAGTTGAAGACTTCAGTAAACCTCTCTTGGCAGTAGATAGGTCATGTAAAAAGAAAAAAATCAGCAAAGATATAATAGAACTCAACACCACCATCAACAAACTTAATCTAATTGATTTTTAAAGAACATTCCATGAAGCTACATCAAAATACATTTATTTCAAGTGCACATGGAACATTCACAACGATGGACCATGTCCTGAGTCATAACTCAAACCTTAACAAATGTGAAAGAACCAAAATATGAAGCATATTCTTAGATAGTCATCAAATGAAACTAGAAATAGCAGAAAAGCTCTCCAAACATTTGGAAATTAAACAACCCACTTATAAATAATTCATAGATTGAAAAGGAACTCTCAAAAGAAGTTAGAAAATAATTTTTTTAACTAAAAGAAAATAAAAATAAAATATAAAAAATTGTATGGAATACAGTTAAAGCAGTCCTTAGTGGGAAATCTTTAGCCATGAATATTTATAGTAAGAAAGTAAAATAGTCTCAAATCAATTAACTAAATCTCATCTTAATAAACCAAATAAATCCAAAGCAAAGAAAAGAAAGAAATAGTAAAAATAATAGTACAAAGTAATGAAATTTAAAACATAAAAACAAAAGAGAAAAATCAGTGAACTAAAAGTTGATTCTTCTTCAAGAGTGATAAAATGAATTATTCTCTAGCAAGACTATTAGAGAGAAAGAGAAGAAATTAGCAGTATCAAGAGTGTGGATAAGGCTATCACTATAGACTCCTTTACAGATATTTGAAAGGATAATAAAGGAATTGCAAAAACAATAACAACAAACTTTGCACATATCAATTCAACAACTTACAGCCAAAGCTTACTTAACATGAAATAAATAATATGAATACTCCTGAAACTATTAAAGAAGTCAAATTTGTTTTTCTAACAGTCTTTCACAAAAGAAATGTACAGATCCAGAGAGCCTGAGTAGCAAATTCTACCTAATATTTGAAGAAAAAAATATAACAATTCTACAAAATTCTTTCAAAAAATAAAAGAAAGCACTTCCTTACTCACTTAATCAACGCAACATCAGCCTAAAATCAAAACTAAAAATAGAAAATAACAGATCAATATCAAGCACATAAGTGTAAAGTTCCTCAACAAAATATTAGTAAGTAGAATGCAACATCATATAAAATGGATTATATGCCTTAACTAGATAGTGTCTAGTCTCATGAATCCATATTTTAAAATCAATCAATGTAATCTATC
Organism: Hydrochoerus hydrochaeris; assembly: GCA_004027455.1. Classification (NCBI taxonomy): domain Eukaryota; kingdom Metazoa; phylum Chordata; class Mammalia; order Rodentia; family Hydrochaeridae; genus Hydrochoerus; species Hydrochoerus hydrochaeris. The sequence continues at coordinate 2,229 of PVLA01007015.1, read as the reverse complement.
ATGTTAGAAAACTAAAGAAGAAAAACCACACAGTCATTTTGACTGCTACAAAGAAGTACATTATAAGAACAATTATAAAACTAGAGAGAGGGGAACATTCTCAACCTGATAAAGGAATCTATGAAAAAAACTACATTCTACATCATACTTAATGGTGAGAGTGTTTCCTTTAAAGTCAGGAGCACACAAGTATGTCCATTCTTACCACCTTTATTCAGCATTGCACAAAAATCTTACCCAGTACAATAGGACAATAAAAAGGAAAGGGCAGAGAGAAGGAAAAGATGGCAGAACGATAGACAATAGGATACAGAGCCTCCCCTGAGAGAGACAGTGCATGCCATAACAAAATGCCCTGGAGTGGTCCAGACAGAGGGAGATGGATCCTCTCGACCTAGGAAGAAACTAAAGGCAAAAGAGCTGGTCCAACATGCAGACCCAGGGTACACTGCAGAAGCTGAGATTAGTGGCCACCTGAATTCATGCCGCTGCCGCGACTGGCCAGAGCAGCCTGAGCTCCCACAGCCATGACCCATTGCGACTGGCGGGAGCAGCCCAAACCCACTGGAGCACCCAAAACTGCGCCGCTGCAACTAACCAGTCACACTGAAAACTGAGGTTGGCGAGCCCAAAGGAGAACTGAGCCAGCAAGGGACCTTCATTAAACCATAGTGAGTGCTGAGAATAAGACACCCCCCACACACACGCGAAGGGCACAACCAAACGGATGACATATTGGAATCAGGCATGAGGAGTCTGAACTAGGAATGACAGTGACTTCAGTTGGTTGCTCCCTTCCCAGAGCAGATTGGTGGGATCTGCTTGGCCTGGTCATGCCCCTGTCTGGGACCCAATAAACTGTCCTAAACCGATTCCCGATCCATAGCACACACTAACCCGGTGAAGGCCCCTGAAGGTTGACTGGCCTGGTGGAGAGGAGCCAACATATGCAGCCCCTGCCTACACCTCAATGACCAAAAGCAAACAGGAGAGGGCAGAAATCCCTCACCAGTGTGCTTCAGAAGAACCATAACCAACAAGGAAAGGGGTTGGGACCTCCACTATACACCTGTATGGAAGAAACCAAAAATATGACAAGAGAGAGAAACAACAAGAAAAATCCCCCAGCCAAAAACCCTGAGAACATTGATCCAGGAGAGGGAAATACAAAAGAGACTGAAGGAAGCAACCATGCAACATCAGACACAGCTTCAATGGAGATTAAGAAATATCTTTGGGACCTTGTAGACAAGCTCAAAACTGAAATTTTAAATCAGGTAAAGCAGGATGTGAGTAGATTAATAAAAGAAATGCTAAGCATCTCTCAAGAAGACACATATGGAAGAAGGGAGGAACATAAAAACAGGAGAGAAATGTTCAATAAAGAATATAAAGAAAACTTAGAATACATGAAGCAGATTCAAAGAGATTACCAAGAAATTAAAAACGCCATTGAAAGCTGGCAAAACTGCTTAAAAGAAGCTAAGGAAACTATCAAAACTTTAAGACAAGTTTCCAATATGTGATCATGAAAAGAAAGATCTCTTAAAAATAACAAGGAAACAGGCAGTAGCAATACAAAGGCTAGAAAACAACAAGAGAATCTATAATTTAAGAAATGTGAGTGAAGACACAGGAATAAAAACAGGTGAATTACAAGGGCTATTCATGGAAATAATTAAGGAAAACTTCCCAAGCATGGGAAAAGAAAATGATATTCGGATATATGAGGCATATAGAACTCCAGCCACCTAAAACCAAAACAGAGCTACACCCAGACATATAATAATCAAGATACCAGAAATTCAATATAAAAACAGAATATTAGAACCTGTTAGAGAAAAGAAACAGATCACCTATAAAGGAAAACCCATCAAGATCACAGCAGACTTCTCAACACAGACCATCAGATCAAGAAGAGCTCGGTGTGAAGTATTCCAAGCCCCGAAAGAAAATAACCTCCAGCCCAGATTGATGTACCCTGAAAAACTGTCACTAGAAATTAATGGAGAAAAAAGATGCTTCTATGACAAAGAGGAACTGGGGGAGTTTGTGACCACCAATCCAACCCTACAAAGAATACTGAAGGACATTCTAGAGAGATAGAAAAAAAAATACCAGGATTTTGGGAACAGTGGTAGAAAGGCCTCATTGAGTGGGGCAGGCAGTAGAATGAAGGAGAAAAGTAGACAAACAGGCAGAAAAATAGCATAGCAGAAATGAGGCAGA